>JAGFBZ010002869.1:0-63039 GCA_018398805.1 Hirundichthys speculiger
CCAATCAGAGACTGGCTGGGTGTTGGTAGAACCAATCAGAGACTGGTGGGCATTGGTGACCATCAGAGACCGGTTGAGTTTGGTAGAACCAATCAGAGACTGGCTGGGTGGTAGAACCAATCAGTAGGTGAACTGGGTTGGTGAGAACAATCAGAGACCGGCTGGGCATTGGTAGAACCAATCAGAGACCGGCTGGGTGTTGGTAGAACCAATTAGAGACTAGCTGGGTATTGGTTGAACCAATCAGACTCGCTGGGTTGTCAGATCCTCAGAGACCGCTGGGCGTTGTAGAACCAATCAGAGACCGGCTGGTGTTGGTAGAACCAATCAGAGACCGCTGGTGTTTGGTAGAACCAATCAGAGACTGGCTGGGCGTTGGTAGAACCAATCAGAGACCGGCTGGGTGTTGGTAGAAAACCAATCAGAGACTGGCTGGGTCGTTGGTAGAACCAATCAGAGACCTGGGGTGTTGGTAGAAAACAATCAGAGACCGGCTGGGTTGGTGGTAAGAACCAATCAGAGACCAGAACTGGGTGTTAGTAGAACCAATCAGAGACCGGCTGGGTGTTGGTAGAACCAATCAGAGACCGGCTGGTGTTGGTAGAACCAATCAGAGACAGGCTGGGTGTTGGTAGAACCAATCAAAGATTAGCTGGGTTTTGGCAGAACCAATTTAGAGACTAGCTGGGTTTTGGCAGAACCAATCAGAGACTGGCAGGGCGTTGGTAGAACCAATCAGAGACAGGCTGGGTGTTGGTAGAACCAATCAGAGACTGGGTGGGTGTTGGTAGAACCAATCAGAGAGTGGCTGGGTGTTGGTAGAACCAATCAGAGACTGGGTGGGTGTTGGTAGAACCAATCAGAGACTAGCTGGGTGTTGGAAGAACCAATAAGAGACCGGCTGGGTGTTGGTAGAACCAATCAGAGACTGGTTGGTCATTGGTAGAACCAATCAGAGACCGGCTGGGTGTTGGTAGAACCAATCAGAGACTGGCTGGGCATTGGTAGAACCAATCAGAGACTGGCTGGGTGTTGGTAGAACCAATCAGAGACTGGCTGGGCATTGGTAGAACCAATCAGAGACCGGCTGGGTGTTGGTAGAAACAATCAGAGACCGGCTGGGTGTGGGTAGAACCAATCAGAGACCGACTGGGTCTTAGTAGCACCAATCAGATACCGGCTGGGTGTTGGTAGAACCAATCAGAGACCGGCTGGGTGTTGGTAGAACCAATCAGAGAGAGGCTGGGTGTTGTTAGAACCAATCAAAGATTAGCTGGGTTTTGGCAGAACCAATTTAGAGACTAGCTGGGTTTTGGCAGAACCAATCAGAGAGTGGCTGGGTGTTGGTAGAACCAATCAGAGACCTGCTGGGTGTTGGTAGAACCAATCAGAGACTAGCTGGGTGTTTGTAGAACCAATAAGAGACTGGATGGGTGTTGGTAGAACCAATCAGAGACTGGCTGGGTGTTGGTAGAACAAATCAGATACCGGCTTGTCTTGGTAGAACCAATCAGAGAGCTGCTGGCTGTTGGTAGAACCAATCAGAGACTGGCTGGGTGTTGGTAGAACCAATCAGAGACTGACTGGATCTTGGTAGAACCAATCAGATACCGACTGGGTGTTGGTAGAACCAATCAGAAACTGGCTGGGTGTTATTAGAACCAATATGAGACTGGCTGGGTATTGGTAGAACCAATTAAAGACTAACTGGGTGTTGGCAGAACCAATTTAGAGACTAGCTGGGTGTTGGTAGAACAATCAGAGACTCGCTGGGCATTGATAGAACCAATCATAGACCGGCTGGGTGTTGGTAGAACCAATCAGAGACCAGCTGTGTGTTGGTAGAACCAATCAGAGACTCGCTGGGCGTTGGTAGAACCAATTAGAGAGTGCCTGGGTGTTGGTAGAACCAATCAGAGACTAGCTGGGTGTTGGTAGAACCAATAAGAGACCGGCTGGTTGTTGATAGAACCAATCAGATTCCGGCTGGGTGTTAGTAGAACCAATCAGAGACTGGCTGGGTGTTATTAGAACTAATTAAGAGACTAGCTGGGTATTGGGAGAACCAATCAGAGACTCGCTGGGTGTTGGTAGAACCAATCAGAGACTCCCTGGGCATTGGTAGAACCAATCAGAGACTGGCTGGGCGTTGGTAGAACCAATCAGAGACTGGCTGGGCATTGGTAGAACCAATCAGAGACCGACTGGGCGTTGGTAGAACCAATCAGAGACTGGCTGGACATTGGTAGAACCAATCAGAGACCAGATGGGTGTTGGTAGAACCAATCAGAGACCGGCTGGGTGTTGGTAGAACCAATCAGATATTGGCTGGGTGTTGGTAGAACCAATCAGAGACTGGGTGTTGGTAGAACCAATCAGAGACCGGCTGGGTGTTGGTAGAAACAATCAGGAACTGGGTGGGTGTAGGTAGAACCAATCAGAGAGTTGCTGGGTGTTGGTAGAACCAATCAGAGACTAGCTGGGTGTTGGTATAACCAATAAGAGACCGGCTGGGTGTTGGTAGAACCAATCAGAGACTGGTTGGGCGTTGGTAGAACCAATCAGAGACCGGCTGGGTGTTGGTAGAACAAATCAGAGACTGGCTGGGCATTGGTAGAACCAATCAGAGACTGGCTGGGTGTTGGTAGAACCAATCAGAGACTGGCTGGGCATTGGTAGAACCAATCAGAGACCGGCTGGGAGTTGGTAGAAAGATTCAGAGACCGGCTGGGTGTTGGTAGAACCAATCAGAGACCGACTGGGTCTTAGTAGAACCAATCAGAGACCGGCTGGGTGTTGGTAGAACCAATCAGAGACCGGCTGGGTGTTGGTAGAACCAATCAGAGATTAGCTGGGTTTTGGAAGAACCAATTTAGAGACTAGCTGGTTCTTGGCAGAACCAATCAGAGAGTGGCTGGGTATTGGTAGAACCAATCAGAGACCTGCTGGGTGTTGGTAGAACCAATCAGAGACTGGCTGGGTGTTGGTAAAACAAATCAGAGACCGGCTGGGTGTTGGTAGAACCAATCAGAGAGCTGCTGGCTGTTGGTAGAACCAATCAGAGACTGGGTGGGTGTTGGTAGAACCAATCAGAGACTAGCTGGGTGTTGGTAGAACCAATCAGAGACTGGGTGGGTGTTGGTAATACCAATCAGAGACTAGCTGGGTGTCGGTAGAACTGATCAGAGACCGACTGGGTGTTGGTAGAACAAATCAGAGACCAGCTGGGTGTTGGCAGAACAAATCAGTGACCCGCTGGGTGTATGTAGAACCAATCAGAGACTGGCTGAGTGTTGGTAGAACCAATCAGAGACTGGCTGGGCATTGGTAGAACCAATCAGAGACCGGTTAGGTGTTGGTAGAACCAATCAGAGACTGGCTGGGAATTAGTAGAACCAATCAGAGACCGGCTGGGTGTTTGTAGAACCAATCAGAGACTGGCTGGGCATTGGTAGAACCAATCAGAGACCGGTTAGGGTGGTAGAACCAATCAGAGACCGGCTGGGCATTGGTAGAACCAATCAGAGACCGGCTGGGTGTTGGTAGAAACAATCAGAGACTGGCTGTGTGTTGGTAGAACCAATCAGAGACTCGCTGGGCATTGGTAGAACCAATCAGAGACTGACTGGGTGTTGGTAGAACCAATCAGAGAGTGGCTGGGTGTTGGTAGAAACAATCAGAGACTAGCTGGGTGTTGGTAGAACCAATAAGAGACCGGCTGGTTGTTGATAGAACCAATCAGATTCCGGTTGGGTGTTAGTAGAACCAATCAGAGACCGGCTGGGTGTTATTAGAACCAATTAAGAGACTAGCTGGGTATTGGTAGAACCAATCAGAGACTCGCTGGGCATTGATAGATCCAATCAGAGACCGTCTGAGCGTTGTTAGAACCAATCAGAGACCAGCTGGGTGTTGGTAGAACCAATCAGAGACTGGCTGGGCGTTGGTAGAACCAATCAGAGACCGGCTAGGTGTTGGTAGAAACAATCAGAAACTGGGTGGGTGTTGGTAGAACCAATCAGAGAGTGGCTGGGTGTTGGTAGAACCAATCAGAGACTAGCTGGGTGTTGGTAGATCCAATAAGAGACCGGCTGGGTGTTGGCAGAACCAATCAGAAACTGGTTGGGCGTTGGTAGAACCAATCAGAGACCGGCTGGGTGTTGGTAGAACAAATCAGAGACTGGCTGGGCATTGGTAGAACCAATCAGAGACTGGCTGAGTGTTGGTAGAACCAATCAGAGACTGGCTGGGCATTGGTAGAACCAATCAGAGACCGGCTGGGAGTTGGTAGAAAGATTCAGAGACTGGCTGGGTGTTGGTAGAACCAATCAGAGACCGACTGGGTCTTAGTAGAACCAATCAGAGACCGGCTGGGTGTTGGTAGAACCAATCAGAGACCGGCTGGGTGTTGGTAGAACCAATCAGAGACAGGCTGGGTGTTGTTAGAACCAATCAAAGATTAGCTGGGTTTTGGAAGAACCAATTTAGAGACTAGCTGGGTTTTGGCAGAACCAATCAGAGAGTGGCTGGGTATTGGTAGAACCAATCAGAGACCTGCTGGGTGTTGGTAGAACCAATCAGAGACTAGCTGGGTGTTTGTAGAACCAATAAGAGACTGGCTGGGTGTTGGTAAAACAAATCAGAGACCGGCTGGGTGTTGGTAGAACCAATCAGAGAGCTGCTGGCTGTTGGTAGAACCAATCAGAGACTGGGTGGGTGTTGGTAGAACCAATCAGAGACTAGCTGGGTGTTGGTAGAACCAATCAGAGACTGGGTGGGTGTTGGTAATACCAATCAGAGACTAGCTGGGTGTCGGTAGAACTGATCAGAGACCGACTGGGTGTTGGTAGAACCAATCAGAGACCAGCTGGGTGTTGGTAGAACAAATCAGTGACCCGCTGGGTGTATGTAGAACCAATCAGAGACTGGCTGGGTGTTGGTAGAACCAATCAGAGACTGGCTGGGCATTGGTAGAACCAATCAGAGACCGGTTAGGTGTTGGTAGAACCAATCAGAGACTGGCTGGGCATTAGTAGAACCAATCAGAGACCGGCTGGGTGTTTGTAGAACCAATCAGAGACTGGCTGGGCATTGGTAGAACCAATCAGAGACCGGTTAGGGTGGTAGAACCAATCAGAGACCGGCTGGGCATTGGTAGAACCAATCAGAGACCGGCTGGGTGTTGGTAGAAACAATCAGAGACTGGCTGTGTGTTGGTAGAACCAATCAGAGACTCGCTGGGCGTTGGTAGAACCAATCAGAGACTGACTGGGTGTTGGTAGAACCAATCAGAGAGTGGCTGGGTGTTGGTAGAAACAATCAGAGACTAGCTGGGTGTTGGTAGAACCAATAAGAGACCGGCTGGTTGTTGATAGAACCAATCAGATTCCGGCTGGGTGTTAGTAGAACCAATCAGAGACCGGCTGGGTGTTATTAGAACCAATTAAGAGACTAACTGGGTATTGGTTGAACCAATCAGAGACTCGCTGGGCATTGATAGATCCAATCAGAGACCGTCTGGGCGTTGGTAGAACCAATTAGAGACCGGCTGGGTGTTGGTAGAACCAATCAGAGACTGGCTGGGCGTTGGTAAAACCAATCAGAGACCGGCTAGGTGTTGGTAGAACCAATCAGAGACTGGCTGGGCGTTGGTAGAACCAATCAGAGACCGGCTGGGTGTTGGTAGAACCAATCAGAGACTGGCTGGACATTGGTAGAACCAATCAGAGACCGGCTGGGTGTTGGTAGAACCAATCATCAGACCGGCTGGGTGGTGGTAGAAACAATCAGAGACCAGCTGGGTGTTGGTAGAACCAATCAGAGACTGGGTGGGTGTTGGTAATACCAATCAGAGACCAGCTGGGTGTTGGTAGAACAAATCAGTGACCCGCTGGGTGTATGTAGAACCAATCAGAGACTGGCTGGGTGTTGGTAGAACCAATCAGAGACTGGCTGGGCATTGGTAGAACCAATCAGAGACCGGTTAGGTGTTGGTAGAACCAATCAGAGACTGGCTGGGCATTAGTAGAACCAATCAGAGACCGGCTGGGTGTTTGTAGAACCAATCAGAGACTGGCTGGGCATTGGTAGAACCAATCAGAGACCGGTTAGGGTGGTAGAACCAATCAGAGACCGGCTGGGCATTGGTAGAACCAATCAGAGACCGGCTGGGTGTTGGTAGAAACAATCAGAGACTGGCTGTGTGTTGGTAGAACCAATCAGAGACTCGCTGTGGTAGACCAATGGACTGTGTTGGTAGAACCAATCAGAGAGTGGCTGGGTGTTGGTAGAAACAATCAGAGACTAGCTGGGTGTTGGTAGAACCAATAAGAAACCGGCTGGTTGTTGATAGAACCAATCAGATTCCGGCTGGGTGTTAGTAGAACCAATCAGAGACCGGCTGGGTGTTATTAGAACCAATTAAGAGACTAACTGGGTATTGGTTGAACCAATCAGAGACTCGCTGGGCATTGATAGATCCAATCAGAGACCGTCTGGGCGTTGGTAGAACCAATTAGAGACCGGCTGGGTGTTGGTAGAACCAATCAGAGACTGGCTGGGCGTTGGTAAAACCAATCAGAGACCGGCTAGGTGTTGGTAGAACCAATCAGAGACTGGCTGGGCGTTGGTAGAACCAATCAGAGACCGGCTGGGTGTTGGTAGAACCAATCAGAGACTGGCTGGTCATTGGTAGAACCAATCAGAGACCGGCTGGGTGTTGGTAGAAACAATCAGAGACCGGCTGGGTGGTGGTAGAAACAATCAGAGACCAGCTGGGTCTTAGTAGAACCAATCAGAGACCGGCTGGGTGTTGGTAGAACCAATCAGAGACCAGCTGGGTGTTGGTAGAACCAATCAGAGACTGGTGGCTGGGGGTTGGTAGAACCAATCAGAGACTGGGTGGGTGTTGGTAGAACCAATCAGAGACTAGCTGGGTGTTGGTAGAACCAATAAGAGACCGGCTGGGTGTTGGTAGAACCAATCAGAGACTGGGTGGGCGTTGGTAGAACCAATCAGAGACCGGCTGGGTGTTGGTAGAAACCAATCAGAGACTGGGGTGTTGGTAGAAACCAATCAGAGACTGGCTGGGCATTGGTAGAACCAATCAGAGACTGGCTGGATGTTGGTAGAACCAATCAGAGACTGGCTGGGCATTGGTACAACCAATCAGAGACCGGCTGGGAGTTGGTAGAAACAATCAGAGACCGGCTGGGTGTCGGTAGAACCAATCAGAGACCGACTAGGTCTTAGTAGAACCAATCAGAGACCGGCTGGGTGTTGGTAGAACCAATCAGAGACAGGCTGGGTGTTGTTAGAACCAATCAAAGATTAGCTGGGTTTTGGAAGAACCAATTTAGAGACTAGCTGGGTTTTGGCAGAACCAATCAGAGAGTGGCTGGGTATTGGTAGAACCAATCAGAGACCTGCTGGGTGTTGGTAGAAGAGACTAGCTGGTTGTTTGTAGAACCAATAGAGACTGGCTGGGTGTTGGTAAAACACCAATCAGAGACCGGCTGGGTGTTAGAACCAATCAGATGCTGTTGGTAGAACCATCAGAGACTGGCTGGGTGTTGGTAGAACCAATCAGAGACTAGCTGGGTGTTGGTAGAACCAATCAGAGACTGGGTGGGTGTTGGTAATACCAATCAGAGACTAGCTGGGTGTCGGTAGAACCGATCAGAGACCGGCTGGGTGTTGGTAGAACCAATCAGAGACTGGCTGGGTCGTTGGTAGAACCAATCAGAGACCGGCTGGGTGTTGGTAGAAACAATCAGAGACCGGCTGGGTGGTGGTAGAAACAATCAGAGACCAGCTGGGTCTTAGTAGAACCAATCAGAGACCGGCTGGGTGTTGGTAGAACCAATCAGAGACCAGCTGGGTGTTGGTAGAACCAATCAGAGAGTGGCTGGGTGTTGGTAGAACCAATCAGAGACTGGGTGGGTGTTGGTAGAACCAATCAGAGACTAGCTGGGTGTTGGTAGAACCAATCAGAGACTGGGTGGGTGTTGGTAGAACCAATCAGAGACTATCTGGGTGTTGGTAGAACCAATAAGAGACCGGCTGGGTGTTGGTAGAACCAATCAGAGACTGGTTGGGCGTTGGTAGAACCAATCAGAGACCGGCTGGGTGTTGGTAGAAACAATCAGAGACTGGCTAGGCATTGGTAGAACCAATCAGAGACTGGCTGGGTGTTGGTAGAACCAATCAGAGACTGGCTGGGCATTGGTAGAACCAATCAGAGACCGGCTGGGAGTTGGTAGAAACAATCAGAGACCGGCTTGGTGTCGGTAGAACCAATCAGAGACTGGCTGGGTGTTGGTAGAACCAATCAGAGACCGGCTGGGTGTTGGTAGAAACAATCAGAGACCGGCTGGGTGTTGGTAGAACCAATCAGAGACTGGCTGGGTGTTTGTAGAACCAATCAGAGACTGGCTGGGATTGGTAGAAACCAATCAGAGACCGGCTGGGTTGGTAGAACCAATCAGAGACCTGGGTTGGTTAGAACCAATCAGAGGCTGGTGTTGGTAGAACCAATCAGAGACCGGCTGGGTGTTGGTAGAACCAATCAGACTGGCTGGGTTGTAGAACCATCAGATAGCTGGGTTTTGGAAGAACCAATTTAGAGACTAGCTGGGTTTGGTAGAACCAATCAGAGAGTGGCTGGGTGTTGGTAGAACCAATCAGAGACTGGCTGGGTGTTGGTAGAACCAATCAGAGACTGGAGCTGGTTGTTGGTAGAACCAATCAGAGACTGGCTGGGTTTGGTAAAACAAATCAGAGACTGGCTGGGTTGGGTAGAACCAATCAGAGAGCCGCTGGCTGTTGGTAGAACCAATCAGAGACTGGGTGGGTGTTGGTAGAACCAATCAGAGACTAGCTGGGTGGTTGGTAGAACCAATCAGAGACTGGGTGGGTGTGTTGGTAAACCAATCAGAGACTAGCTGGGTTTCGGTAGAACCAATCAGAGACCGGCTGGGTGTTGGTAGAAACCAATCAGAGACCAGCTGGGTGTTGGCAGAACAATCAGTGACCCCTGGGTGTATGTAGAACCAATCAGAGACTAGCTGCCTGGGTGGTTGGTAGAACCAATCAGAGACTGGCTGGGCATTGGTAGAACCCAATCAGAGACCGGTGGGTGTTGTTGGTAGAACCAATCAGAGACTGGCTAGGCATTAGTAGAACCAATATGAGACCGGCTGGGTGTTTGTAGAACCAATCAGAGACTGGCTGGGCATTGGTAGAACCAATCAGAGACCGGTTAGGGGGTTGGTAGAACCAATCAGAGACCGGCTGGGGCATTGGTAGAAACCAATCAGAGACCGCTGGGTGTTGTTGGTAGAACCAATCAGAGGACTGGGCTGGGTGGTTTTTGGTAGAACCAATCAGAGACTCGCTGGGCGTTGGTAGAATCAATCAGAGACTGACAGGGTGTTGGTAGAACAAATTTAGAGACTAGCTGGGTGTAGGTAAAACAATCAGAGACTCGCTGGGCGTTGATAGAATCAATCAGAGACCGGCTGGGTGTTGGTAGAAACAATCAGAGACTAGCTGGGTGTTGGTAGAACCAATAAGAGACCGGCTGGTTGTTGATAGAACCAATCAGAGACCAGCTGGGTGTTATTAGAACCAATTAAGAGACTAGCTGGGTAGTGGTAGAACCAATCAGAGACTCGCTGGGCATTGATAGATCCCATCAGAGACCGGCTGGGTGTTGGTAGAACCAATCAGAGACCAGCTGTGTGTTGGTAGTACCAATCAGAGACTCACTGGGCGTTGGTAGAACCAATTAGAGACTGGCTGGGCGTTGGTAGAAACAAGACCGGCTGGGGTTGGTAGAACCAATCAGAGACCGGCTGGGCGTTGGTAGAACCAATCAGAGACTGGGTTGGAAAACCAATCAGAGACCGGCTGGGTTGGTAGAACCAATCAGAGATGGGTGTTGGTAGAACCAATCAGAGCTGGGTTTTGTAGAACCAATCAGAGACCGACTGGGTGTTGGTAGAACCAATCAAGAGTGGCTGGGTGTTGGTAGAACCAATCAGAGACCGGCTGGGTGTTGGTAGAACCAATCAGAGACCGGCTGGGTGTTGGTAGAACCCAATCAGAGACTGGCTGGGTGTTGGTAGAACCAATCAGAGACCGGCTGGGTGGGTGTTGGTAGAACCAATCAGAGACTGGGTGGTAGAACCAATCAGAGACCGGCTGGGTGTTGGTAGAACCAATCAGAGACCGGCTGGGTGTTGGTAGAACCAATCAGAGACCGGCTGGGTGTTGGTAGAACCAATCAGAGACCGGCTGGGTGTTGGTAGAACCAATCAGAGACTGGCTGGGCGTTGGTAGAACCAATCAGAGACCGGCTGGGTGTTGGTAGAACCAATCAGAGACTGGCTGGGCGTTGGTAGAACCAATCAGAGACCGGCTGGGTGTTGGTAGAACCAATCAGAGACCGGCTGGGTGTTGGTAGAACCAATCAGAAACTGGGTGGGTGTTGGTAGAACCAATCAGAGAGTGGCTGGGTGTTGGTAGAACCAATCAGAGACTAGCTGGGCGTTGGTAGAACCAATAAGAGACCGGCTGGGTGTTGGTAGAACCAATCAGAGACTGGCTGGGCGTTGGTAGAACCAATCAGAGACCGGCTGGGTGTTGGTAGAACCAATCAGACACTGACTGGGCGTTGGTAGAACCAATCAGAGACCGGCTGGGTGTTGGTAGAACCAATCAGAGACTGGCTGGGTGTTGGTAGAACCAATCAGAGACCGGCTGGGTGGTGGTAGAAACAATCAGAGACCAGCTGGGTCTTAGTAGAACCAATCAGAGACCGGCTGGGTGTTGGTAGAACCAATCAGAGACTGGCTGGGCATTGGTAGAACCAATCAGAGACCGGTTAGGGTGGTAGAACCAATCAGAGACCGGCTGGGCATTGGTAGAACCAATCAGAGACCGGCTAGGTGTTGGTAGAAAACAATCAGAGACTGGCTGGGTTTTGGTAGAACCAATCAGAGACTCGCTGGGCGTTGGTAGAATCAATCAGAGACTGACAGGGTGTTGGTAGAACAAATTTAGAGACTAGCTGGGTGTAGGTAAAACAATCAAAGACTCGCTGGGCGTTGATAGAACCAATAAGAGACCGGCTGGTTGTTGATAGAACCAATCAGATTCCGGCTGGGTGTTAGAAGAACCAATCAGAGACCAGCTGGGTGTTATTAGAACCAATTAAGAGACTAGCTGGGTATTGGTAGAACCAATCAGAGACTCGCTGGGCATTGATAGATCCAATCAGAGACCGGCTGGGTGTTGGTAGAACCAATCAGAGACCAGCTGTGTGTTGGTAGTACCAATCAGAGACTCGCTGGGCGTTGGTAGAACCAATTAGAGACTGGCTGGGCGTTGGTAGAAACAATCACAGACCGGCTGGGCGTTGGTAGAACCAATCAGAGACCGGCTGGGCGTTGGTAGAACCAATCAGAGACTGGCTGGACATTGGTAGAACCAATCAGAGACCGGCTGGGTGTTGGTAGAACCAACCAGAGACCGGCTGGGTGTTGGTAGATCCAATCAGAGACTGGGTGGGTGTTGGTAGAACCAATCAGAGACCTGCTGGGTGTTGGTAGAACCAATCAGAGACTGGCTGGGTGTTGGTAGAACCAATCAGAGACCGGCTGGGTGTTGGTAGAACCAATAAGAGATTGGCTGGGTGTTGGTAGAACCAATCAGAGACCGGCTGGGTGTTGGTAGAACCAA
The DNA here is from genome assembly GCA_018398805.1 of Hirundichthys speculiger. Classification (NCBI taxonomy): domain Eukaryota; kingdom Metazoa; phylum Chordata; class Actinopteri; order Beloniformes; family Exocoetidae; genus Hirundichthys; species Hirundichthys speculiger. The sequence goes on from JAGFBZ010002869.1 coordinate 11,743, forward strand.
TCAGAGACTGGCTGGTTGTTGGTAGAACCAATCAGAGACTGGCTGGGTGTTGGTAGAACCAACCAGAGACCGGCTGTGTGTTGGTAGAATCAATCAGAGACCGGCTGGGTGTTGGTAGAACCAATCAGAGACTGGCTGGGTGTTGGTAGACCCAATCAGAGACTGGCTGGGTGTTGGTAGAACCAACCAGAGACCGGCTGGGTGTTGGTAGATCCAATCAGAGACTGGCTGGGTGTTGGTAGAACCAATCAGAGACCGGCTGGGTCTTGGTAGAACCAATCAGAGACTGACTGGGCATTGGTAGAACCAATCAGAGACCGGCTGGGTGTTGGTAGAACCAATAAGAGACTGGCTGGGTGTTGGTAGAACCAACCAGAGACCAGCTGGGTGTTGGTAGATCCAATCAGAGACTGTCTGTTTGTTGATAGAACCAATCAGAGACCGGCTGGGCGTTGGTAGAACCAATCAGAGACCGGCTGGGTGTTGGTAGAACCAATCAGAGACTGGTTGGGCATTTGTTGAACCAATCAGAGACCCGCTGGGCGTTGGTAGAACCAATCAGAGACCGGCTGGGCATTGGTAGAAACAATCAGAGACCGGCTGGGTGTTGGTAGAAACAATCAGAGACCGGCTGGGTCTTGGTAGAACCAATCAGAGACCGGCTGGGTGTTGGTAAAACCAATCAGAGACTGGCTGGGCATTGATAGAACCAATCAGAGACCGGCTGGGTTTTGGTAGAACCAATCAGAGACCGGCTGGGTGTTGGTAGAACCAATCAGAGACTGGCTGGGCATTGATAGAACCAATCAGAGACCGGCTGGGTGTTGGTAGGATCAATAAGAGACCTGCTGGGTGTTGGTAGAACCAATCAGAGACTAGCTGGGTGTTGGTGAGACCAATCAGAGACTTGCTGGGTGTTGGTAGAACCAATCAGAGACCGGCTGGGTGTTGGTAGAACCAATCAGAGACCAGCTGGGTGTTGGTAGAACCAATCAGAGACTGGCTGGGTGTTGGTAAAACCAATCAGAGACTAGCTGGGTGTTGGCAGAACCAATTTAGAGACTAGCTGGGTGTTGGTAGAACCAATCAGAGACTGGCTGGGTATTGGTAGAACCAATCAGAGACTAGGTGGGTGTTGGTAGAACCAATCAGAGACGGGCTGAGTGCTGGTAGATCCAATCAGAGACTGGCTGGGTGTTAGTAGAACCAATCAGAGACCGGCTGAGTTCTGTGTTGCAGTGAAGGTTTGAGTCTGCAGGTGAGATGTGATGCAGCAGCCAGAGGGGTACACAGATGGTGGTAAGTGTGAAACCAGCAACCCTAAAAAGCATTTCAGAAGCCATCAGGTGAAACGACTGTACTCAGACAAAGGAGAAGAGAGATGAATCTACCAGCTTTGAGTTTTGCTTTTCAGAAATGAGAGCATTTCCCCAAAGAAACTTAGAGTCCCAGCAGTAACGGAACAAAATGTTCAGTCCCTGTCGGCTTTTAAAAATGTTGGATTTCACACCTTCATTGAACACCCGGAGTGGTGGTACAGTTGGCTGGGTCAGGGATGACATCTTTGGAAGTGTTCTCTCCAAACTGAATATCTGATTTAAGCTAACAGACGTGCAGCCAGTCAGCTTCACGGCAGGCTTTTGGACCTCCAACCCGGGCCCTCTGTATTCATGACAGGCATCAAACTTTTCTCTTCAAAACTGCATAAATAAGCTGTGAGGATGATGGAGATGCGTTCATGTTCACTGACGTGACAAGATGAGCAGAATGAAGAATGTAGGAGATGAAGATGTGTGGCAGTGAAGGAAAGAGACATCTGTGGATAGATAGATGCACCACTGAGCAGGGTTTCCATTCCTCCTCTGGAATCAGGTCGCAGACAGACACTTTTCTCAGCTGTTTATCTTTCATTTCTTTCATCTCCTCCTCCTCGTGTTCTCCGTTCTTCTGCTGCGCTCTTCTAAAAGTCTTCTATTCATCTATAGAAGTCAGCTCTGAACTTTGGCCGGTTAAATATTTGAGCAGTGGCTGAGTTGGTCTGAAGCTATGAGAACCAATCTTCAGTCTCATTTTCTTTCCGTGCTCTCGCTGCCCTCCTCTGTTTGCTCTTCACCCTCTTTCTCTCTGTCATTGACTCCTCCGTATTGGCTCCATACGAGTCACGCTGATTTGATCACAGGTTATGATGTTGATGGACCACCGACCCCTCTGAACCCACACCAGCACCGCACACACACCGCCACACAGCCATGACAGCAGCCTCTTTAAAACTGAGAGCAGATTGATTCTCCACAACGGACATTTCTCCCTCTGGGTGTTTGTGATGTTTTCATCACACCAAAAAAAGAAATCTGTAGATCTATCTACAACACCACACTAGAGGCCAAATTATATATTTTTCTCTGCAACTACACTGCAATTTTTAATATCTAGGGAAAACAGTTGACTTGAGCAAGGAAGTAAGAAGATTGCAGTTCCTTTACCGACCACTAGAGGCTGCAGTTCCTCTACCGACCACTAGAGGCTGCAGTTCCTGTACTGACCACTAGAGGCTGCAGTTCCTCTACTGACCACTAGAGGCTGCAGTTCATCTACCGACCACTAGAGGCTGCAGTTCCTCTACCGACCACTAGAGACTGCAGTTCCTCTACTGACCACTAGAGGTTGCAGTTCCCTATTGGTCACTAGAGAGTGTTGCTGGTCCCGGTTTCAGCTCTGCTCGTCCCAGTTTCATCTTCACTAGTCCAATTTTCAGCTCTGCTAATCCTGGTTTCAGCCCCTCTAGTCCTGGTTTTATCTCCTCTAGTCCTGGTTTCAGCTCTTCTAATTGTGGTTTCACTCCTGCTGGTCCCAGTTTCTGCTCTGCCGGTCCTGGTGTCAGTTGTTCTGGTTCCGGTTTCAGCTGTGCTGGTCTTGATTTAATCTCCTCTAGACCTGGTTTCAGCTCTTTAGTAGAAAACTGATATCTGAGCATGTCATGACATCAGCCTTCAGACACAGAAACTGGGTCGGCTGCTGGAGCAGAGGCTCAGACCACCGCTGACAGGACAGAGGTGTCCTGGTTATCCTGAGAGACAGGTACCAGTAAAGATCGGGGTATAAACCACTGTGGCGGTGGGAACGTGGACCTCGTTGTGAACCCCGATTGTGGCAACTGGGTTACAGCAGTGTGGAACGTCGCATAAGTGTGGGAGGAGGAATGTCTTTAAGAGCAAAGAAAAAGAAGTCCAGTTTCCTTGATTCAAACCTTTGAGAGTTACCATGACCTGGATGACTGAGGATCTACACCTGCACTCAAGCAGAAGCAGACAACACCTTTGTAGGGGTGGAGGACATCTTAGAAGAGGTGGAGAAGTTAAGGACACCTTTGTAGAAGTGGAGAACACCTTGGCAGAGGCATTGCTGGCATGAAGTGACCAAGACCTTGGTGTGGACTACAGGGATCTGTACCTTGGCTTTGACTGCAGCAGCTGCAGGGAACACCTTGACACACCATTACCCATAAGGCATGAACAAGGACCTTGGTGCAGGTCTTGGCAACAGCAACGACAGTAACGTGAACTTTGGCGACGATTTTTGCAAAGACTTGGACTGAAGTGTGTGAGATGGTAGCAGGTGTGAGGAGCATCATAGACCACCGTGATGGCAGGATGAGGTCCCCCCTGGACCATGTCTAGGAGGTCTGCAGGTCTGCAGGGCCTCCGTGTAGACTCTACTGGGGAAATGGAGGTGGACTGGCAAAGCTACATCATTTTAGAGCATGAATCTCAAAACTGCGCCCTGTCGGGAAGGAGTTAAGCACTGCAGCTTTACTGATGAGGGAATTAACTGGATCACTTTACTCAAAATGAGCAGATCCTGAACTGGAAACGTGTCATATTTAATGGGCATTTTTCTTGCCTGGTATTTTTAAAGATGAGGAACTATCTGCTCACTGAACTGAAGTTATAAAAACATGACTTCTGAACAAGATCCAGCCGAAACACTCTGAGGCTTAACGTGCTGGTGATGAATGTAGGTTTGCACACGTCTACACACAGTGTGACTTCATTACGCCCCGTGTGTCAACAGCTAAAGGGATAAACCAGCCAATCCTTTAAAGTTGGAGTCTGCAGTTTGTGTGAAATTCATCTAAATGTGGAAAAAAAAAAACAAATTGGATTTACAAATTTAGAGAGTGGCACATGAAAGTTCCCTGCAAACACGATTAAGTCAGAAGATGTCAGCTGAATGACTCTGTTTTATGGGCTAAAATTAAACAAGGTTTAGTTTGACGTGCAAACGGGTGTTTCAGCAGTAAGTCCATTACGACGAGGCTGACGAGAACGCTCGGCTGCCTCAGCACATTTACTGGGATGAGAGTAGCCAGGCAGAAAATCTCTGCCTAATGTAGCCCAGCTGAAACCAGACCCTGCGGCCTCAACCGCTCTGCCTCAGTGGCCGTTTCTCAACGAGGGCGTTTAGGTGACGCTGCGGGGGTGTCGAAGTTTATCATTGCAGCTTTTCAGCTCCTCACAGCACAATTAAAGATGATCTGATGTTTTTGTGGGATTTATTTTAATATTTTCATCAAGCCGGTGGCCTGGTCATCATACACAGCCGCTGAGCCGTCTCCATAGCCATCAGGCTGTGGTTGCGCAGCTAACTGAGGCGCCTTGGTCCAGCTTGACAGTTGTTCTGCTCTCCGTCAAGGACAAAGTTATTTATATAGCACATTCATCAGCAAAGCATTAAATACATTAATATGGCTCAACTTGAACGTAAATGAATGTTATGAGCAGAGTTTTGAGCGTACCTGAAGGTCAGCTGTTCCTGAGAACAGAAACATCTACAGAAACAACATGGTCACCTCTGTGAGTCTGGATCTCAGACTGACAAGGACCTTCTGACTGGAGCACAAAGACAAAGAAGATGGCCCTAACCCTATTAAAACCATATATCCATTAACTATACCCATTTAGTCCTCTGCAGGGTCATGGACCTCTGAAAAACAAGCAATAAAATCTTCTCTAAAACAGACAGGAAGCTGATTTTAGGGCAACATCTGCTGCCTTCAGAACCCAGAAGACCACGTAAAACCACATTCTGGATCACATTGATATGGCTGAGGAGGACGCAGGCACGACTACTGGACTGGTCCTAATCTGTCCTCAGGCACGGGTCGGGACTCAGACCTGGGACAGCTGCACGAGGACTGTAAACCTCCATACACGTGGCGCCGTTCAACCAGCTGGGTCCCACTTCTGACACCAGAAACTACAATGCAGCTGTCTCTAAACAAAAGCACGCCCATAGTTATGCATAAACAGGAGTTTTATGCTTTAAAATTCACCTCCTGCGGATGTAAAGTTGGACTTTTCAACACAGAGGTCAGTGGAGGTCAACTCAAAAGCAGAAGTAGAAGTCTCTCTCTGATTGGCTGATCCTGAGGTCTGGTTTGGTTCGGTCCATCTATAAGATCTTGTTGTCGAAACGGACGGGGTTTCCCATGTTCCTGATACTAGTCTCTAACATCTTCTTGTCCTGCGCCCACCAGACGAGACACTGATGGATTCTAATGCATCATGCCACCAGGCAGTCCTTAACATTTAACTTTTATTGCAGTGTAACTACAGATCTTTAAAGGCCTGGGTGACTTGTGTCATGCTTAGAAGACTCCAGAAACAGCAGTAAGCAGCAGTACTTCAACACATCCCTGCTGTGCTGGAGGCCACAGTCCAGCCAATTAGCAGCGTGTTCATCCATCCCGTCATGGAAGCTCACCCTTCCAGATGAAAGTGACAGCGATGTTCAGACTCTCCTCCATCAGACTGATTAAAGCCATCTCTCAAAGTATTGACCAGGTCCATGTTTAAATGGCTTCTTCATCTTTAAGAGTATGCGGATACTGTTTTGGATTCACCTCTTCCTGATCAGGTCTGTTGTTGAGACTTCTGATGCTCAAAAATTTTAAAGGATTTAACATGTATCTCAGCAACTACAACACGTATCTGAATAAATCTGGTATCAATATAAAGGTCAGGTCTTTGAAGGTCCCACCATAGACTGTAGGAAAGAACTGGAGAAACCCCCTATGATGTCATCCATCGGTTTCTGAAGAGTGATTTTAAAGCATCTTCCTCCTAGGACTGGAACCTGCTAACTAATATTACTTTACATTTATTCAAATCAAATCTGTCCAAACATCCACACTTCATCAGAAACGAAACCATCTGAAACCCGGACCAGTAGAGCTGGGCTGGGACCAGCTGGGCTGGTCTACAACCCAGTCGTGGGATGATTGACAGCAGGTCCCAGCAGAGTTCTGTTTGGAAGAGTTGTAAAACGATTCTGCATAGATCAGGGGGGTCAAACTCAGTTCCACCGGGGGCCAAAATTCAAAACCTGCTTCAGGTCGTGGGCCGAACACGATAAACATTTATTGACCACACTAAAACGAAATGTTTTTGGAACATAAATATGAATAAAAACAGACAGAAATATTATTCTGTAATAAACTTAAACCCTAAATAACTTATATTTAATATTTCTCTCCATACAAATATCCCAGTGACTATGAGGTGTTTCTTCTGAAATTGTGGGCTTTTATATCTATAAATACTCGTTCCAGGAATTAAGAGACTTTTTTCATTTTTTTTCTTCATTTTTCTTCAATATATAGTGGTAAATTGTCGTCCATCTCATGCCTAATACTAAAACCAACTACGATGGGATGAGCTTTTCTATGTTTTTATAGCAGCATTGGAAGAGGGAACGAGTGTCTGCACAGCTGTGGAGCTCACTCTATTTTGAAGATCCACTCCATCTCTGTGGATGAGAAACAACACCTTCTGTTTTGCCTCTGATGGAAACTCATGTACTCTAAGAAAATAACATCATACGAGTGGCCGTAACCTGCTCAGAGAGCGCCAGCGTGTCCCATCCCAGTAAATGAGCTTGTTCCTTAAACGACCCCACACAGATTCAGACGAGACAAGCTCATGCTGGGGGAATGCTGCTCACCACAGAGCGCTGGAAAGATTCTGTTGTAACTGGTGTTTCAAGCAATCAAACCGCTCACTTTTCATTCCTCAGAACCCCCCAGAGGGAGCCAGCGTGCTGGTTCAGATGCAGTTTTAATTGGCTGGTTTACACAGAAGTGTCTCTAAAGGAGGCAGAGTGATTATATTCCAAACTCAAGATTCAACATTACTTTATTCTAGTGGATAAAAAAGAAAACTAATTACAATGTTTGTGAATGTTTGACTTTCCTGAGCTTTCAAATAACTGAACACATATGTACAATATATTCAGTGGCTTCCTCAATGGATTACCTGATATGTTTAAATACTTTTTCTTACTTATGACTTTCTTTGTTGACAGAGGATGGCTGACGGAGGATGGATAGATGATGGATAGATGGATGATGGGTGCATGGATGGATGGATGGAAGAATGGATGGTTGGGTAGATGGATGATGTTTGGTTGGATGGATGAATGGGTTGGTGAGTAGATGGATGATGGATAATGGATGGTTGGACAAGATGGTTGGATGGATGATGGATGGATAGACAATGAATGGTGGATAGTTAGATGCATTGATGGATGGATGGATGATGGATAGATGATTGATGGATGGATGGATGATGGATGATTGGATGGATGATGGATAGATGATGGATGGTGGATAGTTAGATGCATGGATGGATGGATGATGGATAGATGATGGATGGTGGATGGTTGGATGCATGATAGATGGTTGGATGATGGATACATAATAGATGGATGGATGATGGATGGATAGACAATGAATGGTGGATAGTTAGATGCATGATAGATGGTTAGATGCATGGTTGGATGGATGGATGATGGATAGATGATGGATAATGGATAATGGATGGTTGGATGGATGATGGATGGATAGATGATGGATGGTGGATGGTTGGATGGATGGATGATGGATAGATGATAGATTGATGGATGATGGATGATGGATGGTTGGATGGATGGATGGATGGTTGGTTGGATGATGGATGTATAGATGATGGATGGTGGATGGTTGGATGCATGATAGATGTTGGATGCATGGTTGGATGAATGGATGATGGATAGATGATGGACACCACCACCTGTCAGGCCCAGTATAAATGGATGGATGGATGGATGATGACACCACCTACTGTCTGGTCCAGTATGGATGGATGGATGGATGGACTGGTGGATGAATGGATGGATGGATGATGGACACCACCACCTGTCTGGCCCAGTATGGATGGATGGATGGATGGATGGATGATGGACACCACCACCTGTCAGGCCCAGTATGGATGGATGGATGGATGGATGAATAGATGGTTGGATGAATGAATGGATGGATGATGGACACCACCTACTGTCTGGCCCAGTATGGATGGATGGATGGTTGGATGAATGGATGGATGGATGATGGACACCACCTACTGTCTGGCCCAGTATGGATGGATGGATGGTTGGATGAATGGATGGATGGATGATGGACACCACCTACCGGCTGGCCCAGTATAGATGGATGGATGGATGGATGGATGAATGGATGGATGATGGACACCACCTATTGTCTGGCCCAGTATGGATGGATGGATGGTTGGTTGAATGGATGGATGGATGATGGACACCACCTACCGGCTGGCCCAGTATAGATGGATGGATGAATGGATGGATGGATGGATGAATGGATGGATGATGGACACCACCTACTGTACCGATGGAAGAGGCTGCCCCTGCTGCAGCGGTGACGGAAGAGGCTGCCCCTGCTGCAGCTCCTGCTGCAGCTCCTGCTGCAGCGGCGACGGAAGAGGCTGCACCTGCTGCCGCGGCGACGGAAAAGGCTGCACCTGCTGCAGCTCCTGCTGCAGCGGCGACGGAAGAGGCTGCACCTGCTGCAGCTCCTGCTGCAGCGGTGACGGAAGAGGCTGCACCTGCTGCAGCGGTGCTGGCTGGGTCGGGACCGCCTGCAGCTCCAGCTGCCAGGGCACAGGGAGAGCCTCGGCCACCTGCAGCTCCTGCTGCAGGGGCGCAGGGAGAGCCTCGGCCACCTGAAGCTCCTGCTGCAGGGGCGCAAGCAGAGCCTTGGCCGCCTGCAGCTCCTGCTGCAGGGGCGCAGGCAGAGCCTCGGCCACCTGCAGCTCCTGCTGCAGGGGCGCAGGGAGAGTCTCGGCCGCCTGCAGCTCCAGCTGCAGGGGCGAAGGAAGAGTCTCGGCCGCCTGCAGCTCCAGCTGCAGGGGCGACGCCTGGTTCTTGGCCCTGGGGACACATAAAGGCGTGTCGACCGCCCCACAGGCAAGTTGAGACGCGTCGACCACCTCGAGAACGGAATTTGGCGAGCGTGCGTCGACCACCTCGGAAACGAGGGGAGGTGCGTCGGCCACCTCGGGAACGGGATCTGGCGAGCGTGAGTCGACCACCTCGGAAACGAGAGGAGGTGCGTCGACCACCTCGAGAACGTAATTTGGCGAACGTGAGTCGACCACCTCGGAAATGAGGGGAGGTGCGTCGCCCACCTCGGGAACGGTATCTTGTGAGCGTGAGTCGACCACCTCGGAAACGAGGGGAGGTGTGTCGGCCACCTCGGGAACGGTATCTGGCGAGCGTGAGTCGACCACCTCGGGAACGAGGGGAGGTGGGTCGACCACCTCGGGAGCGAAATCTGGTGAGCGTGCGTCGACCACCTCGGAAGCCGAATTTGGTGAGCGTGCGTCAACCACCTCGGGAGCCGAATTTAGCGAGCGTGCGTCGACCACCTCGGAAATGAGGGAAGGTGTGTCGACCACCCCGGGAGCGAAATCTGGCGAGCGTGCGTCGACCACCTCGAAAACGAGGGGAGGTGCATTGACCACCTCGGGAACGGGGACAGATGGAACGACACCGGGGACCGCCCTGGACGTCGGTGCAAAGACCACCAGCTCATCCCTACACCTCACCAGGTCGGCCTGTACCGCCCTTATGGCCGGTATGAGGAGGAGCCGGGGCTGGGCGGAGAGGTTTCTCAGGAGGAGGTCATAGACAAATATCCACCGTCTCACGTCGGTGGTCCCCATTACGGAGGACGAGAGACGGTGGTGGAGTTCTTGGAAGGCCTGGACCTCCTCCCGAAACCCCGGTATGAGGTCCAGGGCCTCTATGGAGATGGGGCTTGGCGGTGGCGACTTGGTCCGTGGTGTGTGGACCTGGGCGAGTTCTGGAGGTGGGGTGGCCTCCAGGGTGACAGATTGTTTCTTTAGAGCCCCCAAAGTCATCACACCGACCCGAAGCCCCGGAGGGCTGGCCATCTGTGGAGTCGCCCGAGAGCATGGACGTCTGCCTCGCCTTCTCAGAGGCGTCCCCTCCTCTGCTCCAGAAGCGCACGCCAGGTAATGCGCTGGGCCAACCTCCCAGCTCCGGCTGGCGTGCTGGACGCTCTTGGGCCCCCCCAGGGCCAGTCGGGTGCCCCAAAAGGCATCGGCATCTCCCGCTTGGTCCAAGTGATGGTGGGTCCATTCTGTCATATCTGCAGTCTACAAAAAGAGGACCAAGGCGCAGGAGATCTCAAAAAGAGCATAGGTTTATTAACAAAACACAAAGAGTTCAAACTGATCCAAAAACACAAAAAGGGTGAAGATCAAAAAACACAAAAAGTCAAAATGCAAAAACATGCTAAAGAAAACCCAAGGGACGAGAGGGAAACATACAGGACTGCAAACACATGCTCACGACGACAATGGACCCACAGAGAACAGGGGAAATGACAGGACTTAAATACACAGAGGAACAAACGAGAGGCAGGTACAGGGAATCAGTGGTAACGAGGGGAAGGAAGCAAAGCAGAAAACAATAGAGACAAGACAGACCTTCAAAGTAAAACAGGAACCACTAAAGACAGGGAGACGCCAACTTGACAGACACAGACACACACAGGGCTGCTATGGCCGACCCAGGCCATAACAAGGGGTCGGGGAAGGAGCGTCAAAAAGTCATAATATTCAGGAGAGATTAGATCGAAGGCCGTCCTTGGAGGCGAGCTTCGTTTCAGGGGAGCCAGATTCAGATAAGAGAAGAATGTTTGGGTCAGACTGACATAATTCTGTCTGCCTTCAAAGTTGTTGCTGGTTCATCTCGGCGGGAATAACTCCAAATGTCCAAATTACAGATCAATTCTCCCTGAGCCACGCTCGCAACTTCTCCACGTTCGAATCCATTTCGCCAGAGCATTCCAAAATCGTCACTAGAATCACATCCAGTTTCCGATTCAGCTCACCCATAGTTGCAGTCTGAGTGTTCACAGCGCGGCTCACTCCAACACACACGGCAGGCAGGTTGACGGTGTCCAGGATGGCAGCTGCCGTGTAAATTTCCTGATACAGCAGGTATCTGACAAATCCAAACAGCAGAAATCCTGTGATCATAAATCCCAATAGGTACACTTTGGCGTCCACAATGAACAGAGGGGGCAGACATCCCAGATTCCATCCATAAGATTCCTTGATGTATCCAGCCAGTGTTCCATCTGGACCGAAAGGGCTCTCCTGTGCCCTGTTTTTCAGCGAGAAAATTTGATTAATTGCATTGAGAAACCAGCTGACCAGATCCATGATTAGAGATTTGAATATTATGCCAAGTGAGGCTCCAAAAAAAAAGCTCAGACAAGACAAAAGAGAAGCAGCAGGAACAGATAGATAGGAGCTCACAGAGATACAACCGCCTCCACCGAGAGCAGGAAGAGTATGGATGGATGGATGATGGCCAATACCACCTGTCTGGCCCAGTATGGATGGATGGGTGGATGAATGAATGGATGGATGATGCACACCACCACCTGTCTGGCCCAGTATGGATGGATGGATGGATAGATGAATAGATGGGTGATGGACACCACCTACTGTCTGGCCCAGTATGGATGGATGGATGGATAAATGAATGGATGGATGGGTGATGGACACCACCTACTGTCTGGCCCAGTATGGATGGATGGATGCATGAATGATGGACACCACCTACTGTCTGGCCCAGTATGGATGGATGGATGGATGGATGATGGACACCACCTACTGTCTGGCCCAGTATGGATGGATGGATGGATAGATGAATGGATGGATGGATGATGGATGTTATGCCAAGAATTTAGGATCTTCTTGGTTGTAAGGATTATTAATTTCTGTGCCCTGGTGAGGCAATCTATTCAGCTGTGAAGTAAGGCACTGACAACGACGGAGGTGCAAAACGGAGGTTTATTCTCCAAGGCTGCAGCCAAAAATCACAGAGCACTTCACAGCATCGGGATTCTTCCGAAGAATGCCAAGATTAACGGCGAACAGTTCATTTCATACAGTTCAGCATCAGATGGAAGATTACAGCAACCCATAACCTTGTAAAATCTGGTGATCTGTCTAGACATAAACTCAGCAACTAGATAAGGACAACAATCCCTGTGACCTAAAGACAGCAGGTTTGAGCGGAAGAAGTCAAGGCCCCAGAGCTGTTGAGGTGGTCAGAAGCTGCAGATGCATTTTTCGACTCTACAATCCCTACTTTTTGAGTTTGCACCTCATGTTTTCTTTGCTTACGTTATAGCTTATCTAGATCACAGCAGTAGAGCGCGCGGTTCCCACCCCAAAGGGCACAGCTCACAAGTGCGGGCTAAACAGGGAATAAAGGTGCGCAGTCTACTCTATTCGATGTGACCCCCTAGGCGGCCAAACACCCGTCCCCAGCTATGCATACGGGTTTGCAGCTCAGATTAGAATCAGTTGGTTAATTGGTTAAGTGATTAATGAAATTATTAAATTTGGGGGTTGAATTTAGGATTATCACAATTTAGGTTGTCAGATTCCGACAATAAAGGGAACGGCAAAAGACCCCCTAGGACTATCTACTCTAGACTAGGCCAAAAACCCAGTGGAAAAAAAAGGCCACACAACTATCTAAGCAAAGAACATTCAATTCTCAGAGGCACCCGCAGGTGCACCGCCCCAGTTGATGTTGGGGTATGGATCAGGTCTCTGATCGCGTAAGAAAGATGTTGTCATTGCTTTTAACATCATGTGGCGTATACAGGGAATCACACATAAAAACAAAACAAAAAACAGAATCAAAATGATCAGGACCGGAGTAAATACTTTCAGAAACACCCAGTGCCAAGGGCCGGAGGTCAGCCACGTCCACGGATCAAACCCCCCGGCCTCCGCTGAGTCCCTTTGACGCTGCATCTGCAGCAACGAATTCAGGTGTGAGATGACGTGGGTCATGTTATCAGTAATATCGGGCACAAAGGTGCAGCAGCTATCGCCTACGACATGACAGACACCGCCGTGGGCAGCTAGCATCATGTCCAAGACCATACGATCCTGCAGCTCCACGTTCCGCAAGGCCTGGACCTCCGTGGTGACATCACTAAATCCCTCAGATGTTAAGGCCGTAAGGTTTTCCAGATTCCATCGCCAGATCGTCAAGCTGGTGGGCCAGATTTACGGTCCCCCACCAAGGAAGCAACCCCCCTACAAATTTCGCTCCCACTGAAACATGATTGACCGCACACTTCGAAATCTTCGGTACAGCGAGAGTGGAATAGTAATGGGGATAATGTGCATGGTGATGAATCAACGAGTCATAAATACCTACGTGTGGAAGGAGTTTGGCCAGATATTACGTGCCACACCAACCAGGAGGCAAAAATTGATAAACATGTTTACCACAGACCCACACGTGCCGCCGCAAGCATCCAAATCCGTCCGCGCTAGGGAACAGAACATGAGGATTGTCAGTAACCCCCCGGTTACTAACCAGAGTGAGAAGCTCGGAGATGTTTAAATATGACAGGTAGGGATAGGGACACCCTCCGCTACCGTCTCGACGTCGCCCGCACGTGGCATTCCTAGTGAGACCACAACCGCTTTTTCCCAGAAGCCGCCCACGAGGAGAACATGGTCGAGAGAAACAAACGGGAGCTTCCTACAAGGTTGGGTTTGCGGTAAACAAGGATGCAAACACTTTCTGGTTCTGAGGTGGATCTACGGCATTTGGAAACCGGATTATGAACCCAGAATAGTCAGGGATGGACACGTTACACTTATTTGACACGCTCGAGATGTTCGCTACTCTTAGACGACCCTCAGCGTCTCGAGTCGCCTTCTCTATCCCCACGGTGAACACCACTAACACCCCTAGGGTTTCCGCTCCAGTGAGCGGGAAAGGCGTGAGGGGAACTGCGCTATCAGCCACCTGAGGTAATGCCGAGCAAACATAACAGCTATTCGTTGTCCCCAACCCACGAGCTGAGGCTACCATCGCCCGGTACCACCCGTTGCTACGGTAATCTAATCCTTTGGAGAGCATGTTGCGACTTATGAACGACCCGCTCACATCCCGAGCGGACCGCGACCGTGGCTGAGCAGGCCCCTGGCACTGGAGAATGAAACCAAAAACACAAGGAAAATAGCACAAATGTAATCAACATCCGGAACATATTCAGCCCATGACCCCTCCCCCCTCTATCGTGGTAGGAGCGGAGGTCCCGTTGTCGTCTTCACGAACAGCTGTCATGGGTGATGAAATGTGATGTACCAGTCTTTATTCAGAACACAACAGTCTTGACTGTAATGTATGTGTCCTCCTCTTCTCCCGGGTGAGCTCAGTGTGTGCGTGTGTCTGTGTAAGGGTGCAACCCGGCGTCAGACGCCTAGGGGTCAGAGGCCGGAACGGGAACTTTCTTGCAGTGGCTGGTGTGAATCCAGGTCGCCCGCTCCGCTATCTTAACAGCAGTGTGGGTCGTCAGTAGAACGCCGGGGGCGGCTCAGACGGGGGACTGTATGCATTTGTGTACGTGTATGGTGGAACAGAAGTAGAAGGAAGGGCAGGATAGAGCGTAGGAGAAGGAGGAGGCCAGTCAGACTCCGCTCGCGGAGCCCGGCTGGTCTCATACTTTGACAGCTCGGATAACACCTTCACGCACCCAGGCTCATCCCCGGAACATGGCAGCTGGCTAAGCGCACGCTTACCCTGTTTCTTAACTCTACGATCGGCCTCCTCTCTGAAAACCTGAAGCGCCCCGCGATGATCTTCCAACTCCTGCCAGACCACTGTGTCCATTTTCTTTTTCGTTATGAGTTCCGCTTCGCGCACGCGCAATCCGTGTCTCCACCTGGTCGAGAACACGCAGCGACAACGTCCCCGCTTTAGGGAAATCATAGTCTTTAATCCACGTTCGCACACTCGTCTGCCAAGACCCCCCGTACCGAGCCCTCATATCAGCAAACAGATAACCCTCCAGCGGCTCAGTGTCCTTCTGCTTCGTACCAGCCCCACCCATGATGCCAAGCTGCCGCCTCTGTACCAGAACTCGCCGGCCTCACAACTGTCCGCGAGCCCGCGTGTCCCCAGCTGCGGGAACCCGTCTTGCCCCAAGATCCGGTCATCACCGAATCACGGCACTGCCTCTTGGTGACCCCTATCAGTCCAATCAATCTATAACACCTCCAGGTCCCCCCCTTTAATGCACAGCAATAAAATTTCGCACACCACACCGGGACCAGACGACAACGGCGTCGGAGGCAGGGTCACCCCTCTGTCTCACACGGGTGCAGCCCACACGCCGCACACCAAGGCAGCCTGGCCCCCCTCGGCCAGTAACACCAGGGACCACCGGCACTCCCCCAGATCCGGCGCCAAAGGCGACAGAAGACCAATGTGCGCGCGACCCAACGGACTCAGAAACAGGCCAGCGGCAGCCAAGCACACGGGCTCAGAGCCAGAACAGCACAAGCACAGCCAGGCAGGGAATCACACACACACACACCGCACCGTCCGTCCCAAAAGGAAAAAAAAGCACACTCACCAGAGCACAGGGGTCCGTCCAGACTGCCGCCAAAGTCCCCAACCCGCCGCCACAGAGCCCCGTCACGAGGCCGGATTTCCAAGGCTAACGGAACTTGCGGCCAAAAGGAGCTACGCCTCCCCCGATCCGGGGCCCGCAGCGGACGAGCAGCAGACAAAGCGCAGAAAAACCCCAAAAAGAAAACCCAGGGATGCCAACTGTTATGCCAAGAATTTAGGATCTTCTTGGTTGTAAGGATTATTAATTTCTGTGCCCTGGTGAGGCAATCTATTCAGCTGTGAAGTAAGGCACTGACAACGACGGAGGTGCAAAACGGAGGTTTATTCTCCAAGGCTGCAGCCAAAAATCACAGAGCACTTCACAGCATCGGGATTCTTCCGAAGAATGTTAGATATATGGCCGGATATAACGGCGAACAGTTCATTTCATACAGTTCAGCATCAGATGAAAAATTACAGCAACCCATAACCTTGTAAAATCTGGTGATCTGTCTAGACATAAACTCAGCAACTAGAGGACTAAAGGACAACAATCCCTGTGACCTAAAGACAGCAGGTTTGAGAGGAAGAAGTCAAGGCCCCAGAGCTGTTGAGGCCTGTTAAGCTGCAGATGCATTTTTCGACTCTACAATGGACACCACCTGTCTGGCCCAGTGTGGATGGATGGATGGATGGATAGATGAATGGATGGATGGGTGATGGACACCACCTACTGTCTGGCCCAGTATGGATGGATGGATGGATGAATGAATGGATGGATGGGTGATGGACACCACCTACTGTCTGGCCCAGTATGGATGGATGGATGGATGAATGAATGGATGGATGGATGATGGACACCACCTACTGTCTGGCCCAGTATGGATGGATGGATGGATAGATGAATGGATGGATGGATGATGGACACCACCACCTGTCTGGCCCAGTATGGATAGATGAATGAATGGATAGATGAATGGATGGATGGATGATGGACACCACCTACTGTCTGGCTCAGTATGGGTGGATGAATGGATGGATGAATGGATGGATGGATGATGGACACCACCACCTGTCTGGCCCAGTATGGATGGATGGATGGATAGATGAATGGATGGATGGGTGATGGACACCAACTACTGTCTGGCTCAGTATGGATGGATGGATAGATGGTTGGATGAATGGATGGATGGATGATAGACACCACCTACTGTCTGGCCCAGTATGGATGGATGGATGGAAGGATGGATGATGGACATCACCTACTGTCTGGCCCAGTATGGATGGATGGATGGATGGATAGATGGTTGGATGAATGGATGGATGGATGATGGACACCACCTACTGTCTGGCCCAGTATGGGTGGATGGTTGGATAGATGGATAGATGGTTGGATGAATGGATGGATGGATGATAGACACCACCTACTGTCTGGCCCAGTATGGATGGATGGATAGATGAATGGATGGATGGGTGATGGAAACCACATACTGTCTGGCTCAGTATGGGTGGATGGATGGATGAATGAATGGATGGATGGATGGATGGATGGATGGATGGATGGATGATGGACACCACCTACTGTCTGGCTCAGTATGGGTGGACGAATGGATGGATGGATGGATGGATGGATGGATGATGGAGACCACCTCCTGTCTGGCCCAGTATGGATGGATGGATGGATAGATGAATGGATGGATGGGTGATGGACACCAACTACTGTCTGGCCCAGTATGGATGGATGGATGGATGAATGAATGGATGGATGGGTGATGGACACCACCTACTGTCTGGCCCAGTATGGATGGATGGATGGATGATGGACACCACCTACTGTCTGGCTCAGTATGGGTGGATGAATGGATGGATGAATGGATGGATGGATGATGGACACCACCTACTGTCTGGCTCAGTATGGGTGGATGAATGGATGGATGAATGGATGGATGGGTGATGGACACCAACTACTGTCTGGCTCAGTATGGATGGATGGATAGATGGTTGGATGAATGGATGGATGGATGATAGACACCACCTACTGTCTGGCCCAGTATGGATGGATGGATGGATGGATGGATGATGGACACCACCTACTGTCTGGCCCAGTATGGATGGATGGATGGATGGATAGATGGTTGGATGAATGGATGGATGGATGATGGACACCACCTCCTGTCTGGCCCAGTATGGATGGATGGTTGGATGGATGGATAGATGGTTGGATGAATGGATGGATGGATGATGGACACCACCTACTGTCTGGTCCAGTATGGATGGATGGATAGATGAATGGATGGATGGGTGATGGAAACCACCTACTGTCTGGCTCAGTATGGGTGGATGGATGCATGAATGGATTGATGGGTGATGGAAACCACCTACTGTCTGGCCCAGTATGGATGGATGGATGGATGGATGGATGATGGACACCACCTACTGTCTGGCCCAGTATGGATGGATGGATGGATGGATAGATGAATGGATGGATAGATGAATGGACGGATGGATGATCGACACCACCTACTGTCCCAGTGAACAGTAGGTGGCCCAGTATGGCCCAGTATGGCTGCTCTTCCTGCTCTGTCTGTAGTCCCTTTAGTCATTGGCTTGACCAGACATCACTCAAAGATCTTACAGTTATAAGTTAATTAGCAGCTTCATGTCATTTTAGCTGATGAAGCCTGATGAAAATGGTAAAAACAAACGTTTATCATTAGAGTGGAGCTGCTGTGGAGGTGGGGGGAGACCCAAGCAGCCCCCTCTGATTGCCTCTATCAGAGGGGGGGACTCAAGCAGCCCCCTCTGATTGCCTCTATCAGAGGGGGGGGACCCAAGCAGCCCCCTCTGATTGCCTCTATCACTCTGTTTCATTGTTTTTTCATGTCGAACGCTTTGGGACGCAGCATTGTTACCTGCGCTTGTTTATGTGTATGTGGTCATAATATTCAGTCATTTGTGTGCTTTCCTCTCACTGTCCTACGTCCTCTTTCTGTCCTGTCTCCCCTCTCTTTTGTCTTCATCAGGAAGGTCCCTCCATATGATCCAGGTCCTGGTCCGGGTTTCTTCCTCCCAAAGTGGAGTTTTTTCTTGCCACTGTTTGGCTTGAAGGTTTTTTTTCTCTCACTGTGGGAGTTTTTTACCTGCCATTATCCTTGTTTAGGATTCAATTTTATATTTTCAGTTAATGATATTTGCTTGGGGGTCATGCTCTGGGTCTCTGGAAAGCTCCTGAACTAAACTGAATTGAATCACTTGTCTCTGAAATTCTGCAGCAGCTTCAGGTAGATGAGTGACTGCAGCTCTGCAGGGTTCTGTGTCAGTTTTTGTTGTTGTGACACCAGAGGGGAAGGTCACAAAATCATAAGATAATAAGTAATAATGAGTAATGTAATTTTTTAAAAATATTTATGAAATTGTTAAAGGTGTTCTGCAGAAAGGGAACCATCTGGACTCCACTTGTGCACGTGCCTGGTGTTCAGGAACAGTTGTTTCTCTAAACCTTGCTGATGTCTTTCTCGCTTGGCTTTGTGTTCACGCACACCTGCAGACGGCCAACCTCTGCTCGTCCAGAGGTCTGCACACCAGGTGGTTCAACTGACCGAAGTCCTTGGTGGGTGAGCAGCTCATGGAGCGTTTACGCAGCA
The DNA here is from genome assembly GCA_018398805.1 of Hirundichthys speculiger. Taxonomy (NCBI): domain Eukaryota; kingdom Metazoa; phylum Chordata; class Actinopteri; order Beloniformes; family Exocoetidae; genus Hirundichthys; species Hirundichthys speculiger. Next base: position 31,188 of record JAGFBZ010002869.1, read on the forward strand.
GGGGGTGCTGGTCCTGGATCTGGTTCTTCTCTAATGGTGATATTTTTGGAGATGCCACCAGACCTCAGCGGAGATCCTCCTGTGATCTCATTGTTGTGTCTTCAGAGGGTATCTCTGTAAATAAATGTGATTTAAATAAAACAAACAAACAAACATAAAAGCTGCAGCATGAGATGAAAAATAAAAGCTGCAGGAGTCCCTGATATAGGAGGCTATGCTAAAGTACAGTCACGAGAAAAAGAAAGTAACCTCCCTATATATATATATATATATATATATATATATATATATATATATATATATATATATATATATATATATATATATATATACATTCACAATATTTACACAAAATCCCCATTTAGATAATCACAGTAATTAACCCGAATTAGGACATTTTTGGAAAAAGGCGGAGGCATGTAAATGCAGAAGATATTACCTTCACTTAAACTTAAAAATACTACGATCAAAAACGTACAAACCCACAGGTGAACATGAGAGGCAGAACTGTGGTCAGGGGCGTTTCTAGTCACCTTGGGGGCCCTACCAGCCCAAAAACACCAAGAAGATCATTCAATCCAGAAATCTTTTATTTAAAATAACAGAGGTGCACAGTGATGTAAGAAAATTTAAAATACAATATAACATAACAAACACAAATGATACGTACAAAGTTTGACAAAAACACAATCAAGAAAAAAAAATATCACATGACATGCAGAAAATTCAAGAAGACATATGATATCGCCCTCTTCCAAATACAAATTAGTTACTGGTTAGCTTACTGTTAATTACTGTTTAAATAAGCTAGGCTAAAGCGCAGTAAACATGTCATGTGCAGTTGTGCTTCCTGAGACTAGATTGGGACAAAGTGGCATCATAACTTTTTTTTTTTAAATAATGTCAGATTATACACGTTTGAATTTAGCACTTTCCCGTTCTCTTTTTCCTTCATCTTCTTGCTTTTATTTTCTTTTTGCGTATCCTGACGGATACACTTGCTTCATTTTGAGTTTGAAATACTGAAGAAAGCCGGCCATGGGCAGTCGGGGCCCTTAGGGGGGTTCCAAATATCTCCCTGCAGTGTCTATGGAGGTTTCAGGTTGTGTCATTGATATGGATCGATATTAGCCGTGTCTCGGGGTCCCTTAACACACTAGGCAGTGACAGCAAGTCGGGGCCCCTATGTGGGGGGTTTCCAGGTCAACAGCTGCATCTCTGATGGTCTGAGGTTGATTAGTGTCAATGGTGTGGACAGCTTCCACATCTGGAAAGGCTCCATCAACGCTGAAGAGAACATAGAGGTTTTAGAGCAACATCTGCTCCATCCAGACAGCGTCTCTTTCAGGAAAGACCTTGAATCTTTTAGCAGAACGATGCTGAACTACATCCATCCCTGCAGCATTGCAACAGCTGTCTGTTTCCTGACCAGTACACTCTTCCATAGACCTCCATCCATTCAGGTGTCTGCATATACCTGCATATACCTACGTATACCTGCATATACCTGCGTATACCTGCATATATCTGCGTATACCTGCATATACCTGCGTATACCTGCATTTACCTGCATATACCTGCATATACCTGCATATACCTGGATATACCTGCGTATACCTGCATATACCTGCGTATACCTGCGTATACCTGCGTATACCTGCGTATACCTGCGTATACCTGCATATACCTGCGTATACCTGCATATACCTGCATATACCTGTGTATACCTGCTTATACCTGCATATACCTGCATTTACCTACATATACCTGCATTTACCTGCATTTACCTGCATATACCTGCATATACCTGGATATACCTACATATACCTGCATATACCTGCGTATACCTACGTATACCTGCGTATACCTACATATATCTGCATATACCTGCATATACCTGCATATACCTGCGTATACCTGCGTATACCCGCGTATACCTGTGTATACCTGCGTATACCTGCATATACCTGCATTTACCTGCATATACCTGCATTTACCTGCATATACCTGCATATACCTGCATGTACCTGGATATACCTGCATATACCTGCATTTACCTGCATATACCTGCATTTACCTGCATATACCTGCATATACCTGCATATACCTGGATATACCTGCATATACCTGCGTATACCTGCGTATACCTGCGTATACCTGCATATACCTGCGTATACCTGCATATACCTGCATATACCTGTGTATACCTGCTTATACCTGCATATACCTGCATTTACCTACATATACCTGCATTTACCTGCATTTACCTGCATATACCTGCATATACCTGCATATACCTGCATATACCTGCGTATACCTACGTATACCTGCGTATACCTACATATATCTGCATATACCTGCATATACCTGCATATACCTGCTTATACCTGCATATACCTGCATTTACCTGCATATACCTGCATTTACCTGCATATACCTGCATATACCTGCATATACCTGCATTTACCTGCATATACCTGCATTTACCTGCATATACCTGCATATACCTGCTTATACCTGCATATACCTGCATATACCTGCATATACCTGCATATACCTGCTTATGCCTGCATATACCTGCATTTACCTGCATATACCTGCATATACCTGCATTTACCTGCATATACCATAAACCAACTGTTCCCCTTCATCATCTTCACCATCTCCTTCCAGCACCCTCGCTCTATTCTCATCGTCATTTCAAGAAACCTATTTTCTCTGCAGATAATTTTGCTACGATGAATGCAGATTCTGCGACCGTGACGTGAAAATGGACTTTGGAGATGAGTTTGTACGCCCCGCTGACGCCAACTGTAAGGGAAAAAAGTTATAGATAGAATTAAAGGGCAAAGACACTGTTGCTGAGGCAGAGACACGACATCCATCTTCTTCCCAACCCTCCCTGACCTCCATCCAGACATTTAACCGGAGGGCAGCATGGGTCAGCTGCTCATTAGAGAAGCTTTAGTGACACTGTAAACAGACAAGCAGCAGAGTTTGATAACAGCTGGTTCAGACGGCCAACAGGCCTGTTTGATTTCTACAGTCAAGTTAGAGTAGCAGCTGGTTCAGAGTGGAGCATCTGAGGTCAACGTTACCCTGTGAGTCAAGCTTTCTTTTGAGTTTCTTATGTAAAAACCTTTGATGCAGGTCTACAGTCTATAGACGTCAGGGTGAGTTGGCCCTCTCGGGGCTGTTATAGATGATAGAAGTTTCCGTCATCTCCTGCTGCTGCAGAACCATCTGAAAAACTTGGATATTAACATTTATAATTAGCTTCACATTTGACTTTTTTCTCATAAAGTCCTGGCTGTCAGAAATGGGGAACTGGTCATCTAAGAGGCTCATTAAAGTCTTCTGGATGTAATGACTCCGAGTGAGACCGAGTGTTGGTCTGTGTTTGCATCATCTGTTAGAGCATGAATGGATACTTTCTAGGAGCGCTGACGAGTAAAATGATGAAATATAAGAACTTCATGTGTCAAACACTGATGAGTAGTTGACCAATCTTTGATCTTCTCTCAACTGCAGACAATCTGGAATCAGGTGAAACTCACACAGAAGTTGATGATTACACACTAGAGACTGCAGTTTCTCTACTGACCACTAGAGGCTGCAGTTCCTCTACTGACCACTAGAGACTGCAGTTCCTCTACCGACCACTAGAGGCTGCAGTTCCTCTACCTACTACTGACCACTAGAGGCTGCAGTTCCTCTACTGACCACTAGAGGCTGCAGTTCCTCTACTGACCACTAGAGGCTGCAGTTCCTCTACTGACCACTAGAGGCTGCAGTTCCTCTACTGACCACTACAGGCTACAGTTCCTCTACTGACCACTAGAGGCTGCAGTTCCTCTACTGACCACTAGAGGCTGCAGTTCCTCTACTGACCACTAGAGGCTGCAGTTCCTCTACTGACCACTAGAGGCTACAGTTCCTCTACTGACCACTAGAGGCTGCAGTTCCTCTACTGACCACTACAGGCTGCAGTTCCTCTACTGACCACTAGAGGCTGCAGTTCCTCTACTGACCACTAGAGGCTGCAGTTCCTCTACTGACCACTAGAGGCTGCAGTTCCTCTACTGACCACTAGAGGCTGCAGTTCCTCTACTGACCACTAGAGGCTGCAGTTTCCTCTACTGACCACTAGAGGCTGCAGTTCCCTCTACTGACCACTAGAGGCTGCAGTTCCTCTACTGACCACTAGAGACTGCAGTTCCTCTACTACTGACCACTAGAGGCTGCAGTTCCTCTACTGACCACTAGAGGCTGCAGTTTCCTCTACTGACCACTAAGAGCTGCAGTTCCTCTACTGACCACTAGAGGCTGCAGTTCCCTCTACTGACCACTAGAGGCTGCAGTTCCTCTACTGACCACTAGAGGCTGCAGTTCCTCTACTGACCACTAGAGACTGCAGTTCCTCTACTGACCACTAGAGGCTGCAGTTCCTCTACTGACCACTAGAGGCTGCAGTTCCTCTACTGACCACTAGAGGCTGCAGTTCCCTCTACTGACCACTAGAGGCTGCAGTTCCTCTACTGACCACTAGAGGCTGCAGTTCCTCTACTGACCACTAGAGGCTGCAGTTCCTCTACTGACCACTAGAGGCTGCAGTTCCTCTACTGACCACTAGAGGCTGCAGTTCCTCTACTGACCACTAGAGGCTGCAGTTCCCTCTACTGACCACTAGAGACTGCAGTTCTCTACTGACCACTAGAGGCTGCAGTTCCTCTACTGACCACTAGAGGCTGCAGTTTCCTCTACTGACCACTAGAGGCTGCAGTTCCTCTACCGACCACTAGAGGCTGCAGTTCCTCTACTGACCACTAGAGGCTGCAGTCCCTCTACCAACCACTAGAGGCTGCAGTTCCTCTACCGACCACTAGAGGCTGCAGTTCCTCTACTGACCACTAGAGGCTGCAGTTCCTCTACTGACCACTACAGGCTACAGTTCCTCTACTGACCACTAGAGACTGCAGTTCCTCTACTGACCACTAGAGGCTGCAGTTCCTCTACTGACCACTACAGGCTACAGTTCCTCTACTGACCACTAGAGGCTGCAGTTTCCTCTACTGACCACTAGAGGCTGCAGTTCCTCTACTGGACCACTAGAGGCTGCAGTTCCTCTACTGACCACTAGAGGCTGCAGTTCCTCTACTGACCACTAGAGGCTGCAGTTCCTCTACTGACCACTAGACACTACAGCTGCAGTTCCTCTACTGACCACTAGAGGCTGCAGTTCCTCTACTGACCACTACAGGCTTCAGTTCCTCTACTGACCACTAGAAACTGCAGTTCTTCTACTGACCACTAGAGGCTGCAGTTCCTCTACTGACCACTAGAGGCTGCAGTTCCTCTACTGACCACTAGAGACTGCAGTTCCTCTACTGACCACTACAGGCTACAGTTCCTCTACTGACCACTAGAGACTGCAGTTCCTCTACTGACCACTAGAGGCTGCAGTTCCTCTACTGACCACTACAGGCTACAGTTCCTCTACTGACCACTAGAGGCTACAGTTCCTCTACTGACCACTAGAGGCTGCAGTTCCTCTACTGACCACTAGAGGCTGCGGTTCCTCTACTGACCACTACAGGCTACAGTTTCTCTACTGACCACTAGAGGCTGCAGTTCCTCTACTGGCCACTACAGGCTACAGTTCCACTACTGACCACTAGAGACTGCAGTTCCTCTACTGACCACTAGAGACTGCAGTTCCTCTACTGACCACTAGAGGCTGCAGTTCCTCTACTGACCACTACAGGCTACAGTTCCTCTACTGACCACTAGACTGCAGTTCTCTACTGACCACTAGAGGCTGCAGTTCCTCTACTGACCACTAGAGGCTGCAGTTCCTCTACTGACCACTAGAGGCTGCAGTTCCTCTACTGACCACTAGAGGCTGCAGTTCCTCTACTGACCACTAGAGGCTGCAGTTTCCTCTACTGACCACTAGAGGCTGCAGTTCCTCTACTGACCACTACAGGCTACAGTTCCTCTACTGACCACTAGAGGCTGCAGTTCCTCTACTGACCACTAGAGGCTGCAGTTCCTCTACTGACCACTAGAGGCTGCAGTTCCTCTACTGACCACTAGAGACTGCAGTTCCTCTACTGACCACTAGAGACTGCAGTTCCTCTACTGACCACTAGAGGCTGCAGTTCCTCTACTGACCACTAGAGACTGCAGTTCCTCTACTGACCACTAGAGGCTGCAGTTCCTCTACTGACCACTAGAGGCTGCGGTTCCTCTACTGACCACTAGAGGCTGCGGTTCCTCTACTGACCACTAGAGGCTGCAGTTCCTCTACTGACCACTAGAGGCTGCAGTTCCTCTACTGACCACTAGAGACTGCAGTTCCTCTACTGAACACTAGAGGCTGCGGTTCCTCTACTGACCACTAGAGACTGCGGTTCCTCTACTGACCACTAGAGACTGCAGTTCCTCTACCAACCACTAGAGACTGCAGTTCCTCTACTGACCACTAGAGACTGTCTACTGACCACTAGAGGCTGCAGTTCCTCTACTGACCACTAGAAGCTGCAGTTCCTCTACTGACCACTTGGGTCTGGCTCCAACAGTGAGCTAGTCTCCATTGTTAAAATGTCCAACTATACAGCGGAAAAGAACACACTTACAGCCTAGTAATCAAACATCCAGCTCTTTGTTGGTCTGAAACTTTCTGATGAAGCTTATCTAACCAGCAGCTACCTTCATCCAGGGTCTTCTACTTGGACTAACTGGTGGACAGTGTCAGCTTGTTGGCATCATCATGTAACATTATCTGAAACACTAACCTCTGGACCTGCCTGTTCTGTGCTTTTCTAACATGGTTGCGGGAAAAAGAGACTTAAAAAAGAGCTCCTCAGAAACATGTTGCTGATGTCACAGGGGCTTGTCTCCAGCTGTGTCCTCCACCTCCCTGATCTCAATCTAGTCCTCTGGTCCACTCCCAGAGGACAATGGACTGAGTCCATCAGCATGCTCATTTTGCCGGCGCCATTGCTGTCACACAGATAAACGGCAGCGAATGAATCATTATTTTATAGTCTAATTGAACACTCTCTCATATAAAATAAAATCACACTGATGTTGTTTGTGTTATGGTCTGGTTGCTCTTTTCACTGTATTTTTTGGCTCTGCAGCTCATAAATGTGTCACAGAACACCAGTTTAAAAAAAAAACCCCACTATCAACGGAGGTGTCAGATTTTATTTATTTCTGGCAGGAATTTGTGAATATGTAATTTTTATTCTGATGACCATTCCAGTGCTTTAGATTGAAAGAAGCAGAGAGCATGTTAAACCATCACGGTGACATTGTGTTTATAGCAGAAATAAACTACTGACTGTGTTGTGTGGAGAATAAAGCACGCTCTGGTGGGACCGTTAGCCAGCGCTCTGCACCGCTCAGAGCTGGTTCTGGTGTTTTTCTTGTCTGGAGATTCTGCTCAGCTCTGAACCAGCAGATAATCAGACTCTGGTGGAGCTTTCAGATGCCTGACATCAACACAATGTTGAGTGTGCTCCAAAACCTCACCATCAATCTAATTAGATGAGGATCAAAGACAGCAGCATCTGGTTGCTCTGAGAGGCTTTTAAAGCACATGTAATGATTTTATTTCCTCTCTCTTGTTCATATTTCTTTTTAATGTGTGTTTTTGCAGCAGCGTCCGTTTGAATATTTTCTTTCTAAAACATTCTATTTTGTTCCAGAACTCTTTATTTATTGTGTATTTTTATTTAAACTCCTTTCTAAAAAGACCATTTATTTTAAATTCCTGAACTAAAATGACATGTCTAATCAAAATCAACATATTAATCAACATACTAGCAGGCCAGAGTAAATAAGAAATTAGAGCTTGTGTCTGTAAATAAGTAAAGTTATTTTCTATCTTCTATCCGCTAACAGGTTAGCGTTCATGTAGCAGTTGGTCGCTAGAGGCAGTTTTCCTGCGGCACGCTTCCTCATCCTCGTCTTACATTGTGCTCACTTATGTGTTGTGTTTGGTTTTAGTAAAAAGTGTCATGGGTGTTTCTGTGTGGAAGGAGGAGCCAAGGTGCAGGAGGTTTTTTGTTTCAAAAACAAAAAATGACTTTATTTAACAAAAATACTAAATACAAAAATGCAAAAATCCAAACTTAACTTCAAAAGGCAGGGTGATGAGCACGAGGACGAGTAAACAGGCATGCAGGGGGTAGAGATGACAGTGGACAGCAAACAGAAAGGGAGGCTCCATCTAGTGGCCAGCAGTGGTGTTGCACGGCCACGGCTGGAAATAATCTTTAAATGGGTTGTTATATCAAAAGTAGAGTTGTGAATGTTTCATAGTCTCACGTTGAGACGCATCAACTAATCATTCACGTGCACACACTGACGTGCACACACTGGCGTGCACACACTGACATGCACGCTGGCCCGGTCTGAGATCCGCAGTCGCCACACTGTAATTAATTAGTCAATTAATCCTTTAATAGCCATCACAGGAAATCTATGTGTAATTCTTGTAAGTCTCGCCATAGTATGCTGATTAATGAACGCAAATTTGTTTTCCATCAAGAGCAGTTGGAGCAGAGACTGGATTTAATCACGATGAAACACAGACGTCTGTTGTTTCTTCTTAATTAGGCTTTAAGCAGCAAAGCTTCTACCATAGAAATGGAACGGAGAGGAAAAGTCCATAAATGGGTCTGGACTGGACTTCTCTTGTGTTATAAAACAGGGATGGTCATTTGGTATCACCCCAGGAGGCTCAGACCAAACAGAACCAGTTCCTCATGTTCTTCCTCTGAGCCTCAGTCTCAAACTCTGATCCAGTTCAGTTTCAGTGATGAAATACTGACAGATGCTACTCTCCACCACAGAGACCGGACGTCTGGCTAACGTCATGGAGGTCTGGTGATGCGAGCACCTAAAAAAAAAGAACTCACCAACATTTTGTTCACTTCCCTTCATCCCTGCGTTGATATTTTGTGCATTGAAGGGAGAAGATGGTTTTACAGCCTTCTGGTTTGTTAACCAGACACTGACTAGCTGATGCTAGAGGCAGAGGACATCAAGCCAGTAACATCACCTGAAGCCACGTCCATGTTAGTTCAACCATAAAACCGATCTGGATCACTGTTACCAGTTTACAGACCAACCGTAGTTGGGCGGCCAGGTCAACAGCAGCTGTGTGTTGGGGCAGCTGTGGAAGAGGATAATGTTGAGGGTGAGTTTATACCTTCCAGTTAGAACTCTGTATTCTTTAATCTCTCCCATCTCTCCTCAACCCAGCAGCGATAGCTCCAAGCCATCATTTTGTCAGATGTGTTCCATTAGAGACCACATTCAACAGACCTGCTGGAGCCCAGTATTAGCTGAAGAATACTACTCCTATCCAGCAGGACCCTAATAAAACTGTTCTCCTTTTTGCCCAAATTAGAATCGATAAAGAATCGTTAAACAGTATCGATAATGGAATCTGAATCGGAAAAATCTTATCAATTCCCATCCCTGTTCATGACAGACACGTTTCTGTTCCATTTCAGGCTGTTTGTGTTTCATGTTGCTGTTTTCATGAGGAAATAATAGATTTAAGCCACGACATAATCAACAAGGTGAATGATAATCTAGAGGCAGGTGGACCGGGACCATGCAGCACCTGGAGGTGGATGTCGGTGGTCTGAGCCCCCTGATGTGACACTCTCCCTACAATAACCCCTCTACTAACCAGGAGCAGCTATTTTTTCTTCCGTTTCCCTGTGTTGTTTTGTCAGTCTGAAACAAGTATTTCATCAGTCTGAGGTAACAGATTGAATATTTGATTTTATCTTGGGATCCCCGTTTAACATATTTTCTGATCCAATTACATTTATTCCACCTCGGATGGTTGCGAAGCTTTTCCTCCTGGTGGCTGTTTGCCCTCGAGCCACAGAAGCGAGGGGGCATGGCCAGGAACTGCTGAAAGGTCAACCATCCCGGAGGAAGCAGCCAGATGTTCCAGCTGCAGCACAAACTAGATGGGATTTCTGGATGAGATGGAGACAGAGATGAGGAAACTCACCTGGAGCAACATTTGACTTTAACCTTTCTGTCGTGTTCGGGTCAAATCTGACCGATTTCCTCCTTCCATCAATCATAAATATTGTGTTTTACATTTGATTGTCTCAGGGCCTTGTGATGTCCTCCACACTAGCCATTTGAACATATATAATTGCTGGTCACCACTTTCTCTGAATTTTGAGTAGTTTATTCAACTTTGTAACACCTGTGGTGTTCCCGGTCAAAAATGACCACTATAGGAAATTAATGGATGACCCCAGATTGTGTTCATCCATCAGATTGTACACAACCACAAATACACTACCACACACACACCACCCCACCCCACGTGAACCCCTTTCAAACTGAACCAATAGGTGTCTCCTATTCCCTCCTCATTCCTGTGCTTATGTGCCCATCCCACCACATGAACCACACTTTCCAAACTAAATGTATAACACTAACACTTGTTCCACATTTCAAAGTAAACAATTAGGTGTTTGTTATGAGAACCGTCTCTTTCCCAGGCTTATGTGCCCATCCCCCCACGTGAACCGCACTTTCCAAACTAAATGTATAACACTAACACTTGTTCCACATTTCAAAGTCAACAATTAGGTGTTTGTTATGAGAACCGTCTCTTTCCCAGGCTTATGTGCCCATCCCCCGACGTGAACCGTACTTTCCAATACAAAATGTATCATATCTTCTCAGAGACCCCTTATATATAGTTTTTTTGTGTGCATTGCCCTCATTTTGCTATGAACACGTAGACTAGGCGCCCGATCAGATGATTTCTTGTCAGAGAAGCTCTGGACCTTTTATTTGAACCTGATGAACAGGGGATTGAAGTTCAACCAGAAATAGAGGACGATGTCTCAGAAATAGAAGACAACATTGATCTGAATATGATCCCTTTGAATTATTTGACAAAATTCCCGTTCTGCACCGGACAGCTCCCACAGCCCGGAGTAGTGGTGGGAGCTGTCCAGTGCTAAACCGGACAGCTCCCACAGCCCGGAGAAGTGGTGGGAGCTGTCTGGTGCTGAACAATCACGTTCCGGCTCACAGCCCGGTGTATCAGTGGGAGCTGTCCCGTGATATTCCAGTGCAAGGATGGCAATTTGCTCTGGTATTCATCCACCCAGGAAAGAGGAGGAAGAGCAAGAGTAGAAAATATTGTTAGGATGCCACTCCTGTGTGTGAAGACACATGTGACCAGTCATAGTCCTGTTAAACACTTTTACTGAGGGATAAACTCTCTTTTATTTGTGTTATTTGACAGTGTTTTCTGCTGTTGTGTCTTAAATCTACGCCAGCTGACCAGAAACCAGTTTTATGAAACCTGGTATATGAGCTGCAAACACATCCCAAGTTGATTTAAATGCTCTTTATTGTTTATGTTAATGTTTTACGCTCTCACAGAAAAAAACCATTAAAGGTCATTTTAAGGGCTACGACCATTTTCTGTCACAGCTGTTGTAGTTAGTCCAGAACCACGTCTAGAAACAACATCATTTCAGTTTTTCTTTTTCTTTTTTCTTTTTTTGCAAAACAAGAAAATACATTTGTTTTTGGTTTGAAATATCTTATTAGTTTTAATTTACTATGCTCCAGTTACTGTGTTGGAGCCAGACCCTAGTGGTCTATAGAGGAACTGCAGCCTCCAGTGGTCAGTAGAGGAACTGCAGCTTCTAGTGGTCAATAGAGGAACTGCAGCCTCTAGTGGTCAGTAGAGGAACTGCAGCTTCGAGTGGTCAGTAGAGGAACTGCAGCCTCTAGTGGTCAGTAGAGGAACTGCAGCCTCTAGTGGTCAGTAGAGGAACTGCAGCCTCTAGTGGTCAGTAGAGGAACTGCAGCCTCTAGTGGTCAGTAGAGGAACTGCAGCCTCTAGTGGTCAGTAGAGGAACTGCAGCCTCTAGTGGTCAGTAGAAGAACTGCAGCCTCTAGTGGTCAGTAGAGGAACTGCAGCCTCTAGTGGTCGGTAGAAGAACTGCAGTCTCTAGGGGTTGGTAGAGGAACTGCAGTCTCTAGTGGCCAGTAGATGAACTACAACTTTCCTCACTTCCTTTTATAGTTGTTGTGGTCTACATTGAGTATTTGAGGAGCAGAAATAAATCATGCCTGGACTCTATGGTGGTAGTGGTGGGAGTTCAGACTGGTTGAAACCTTAAATCCAGGGTCTCAGACCTCTGAGATGATAGATGATGTTGCAACTTCCTGATTTTGCTTAACTGAGTTCAAAGATAAATTGATCATCAGCATGTGTGCAAAGCTCCAAAAATGCATTTCTTTTTCTTTTCTTTCTTTCTTTTTTTTTTTTTTAGCATTTTGGATTTCTAGTCTGAACTCCAACTTTACAACTGTCCAACTTTTCTCTACTTCAACCAAACTGAATCTCAGTGTCTTCTCTGCTCAGCGTTTAATACTCTCCATTACCTCCAGATTGTCTCCTAAATCCTCCTCCTACAGAAGGAATATCTATTCTGCTTTTAACTTCTCCTCAGGGGGCAGAGGGAGTAAACGGCTGGGATGGTGGATGAAGGTATCAGGTGAATTAGAGGAGACCATTAAGCTTTGCATCTTATGTGATCAAAAAAAAAAGACTAAGAGATGGACTCATGAGATGATGGATGGTGAAAGATGAAGATTAAAAGATTGGATGATATAAAGGAGAAGCATGTGAGTCGTATGAGAGTACACGTCACCTGGATGTCTTCACCATGCTGGAGGAGAAAACAGTAGGAACAAGTTTAACATTTAATTAGGTTTTATGTGTAGCATTTTATGGAGTTTTATCAAGAGTGTCATGAAGCGAGATGGAACAGTAGAGCAGGAGAAATATAAGATGGGAAGAAGAAACCTAAAGAGATAGCTACATTAGCAGAAAAAAAAACCTTTGAAAGTAATTGATTGATTGAATGGATTGATTTTACATAAATTGTGGTCTGAAGCTGTCTTGGTCAGTTGTAAGTGGTGACCTCAACAAGCTCCTCCAGCATCTGGATCAGAGCTGCTCAACGTTCAGGAGGAGTTCTGGTCCATTTAAACAAGCATATATCAATGTGATGAGAGAGTTACTGACATCTGCACTAAACTGGGATGTATGAGGTGGAAATCAGCATTAATGCCACTAAAATGCTACATTCATGCATTGTTCATGGCTTCAAGAACAGATCAGATCCATCAGGTTTCCACAGATTCACTTAAACTGGAGTCCATGATGGATCAAAGACTGAAGAACTCAGCAGACGTTGGTGAGAAACACGGATAACTTCAGTAAACCACAAAGACTTTCTTCTCATGGATTATTCTAAAGTTTCATCTGATCAAAGGTGAAACTAATAATTAATGTGTCTATATTATTTCTGATTTAATGTTTTTAAATCAAATCGGGAAAGATTACCATAGATCAGGGGTGGGCAAAACCAGTCCTCGAGGGGTGCTGTTCTGCAAGACTCTTCTAAGACTTGGAGGACACTGGTCCCCTGAGGACTGGTTTTGCCCACCCCTGCCATAGATGGACAACAGTACCTAGCCCAGCCTAGTCTAGCCAAGTCTAGTCTAGCCGACCTTAGCCTAACCTAACCTAATTAAGGGTACTCTAGCCTAGTCTGGTCTAGCCTAACCTAGCCAAATATATCCTTACCTGGTCTAGCCTTGGCTAACCTAACCTAACCCAACCTAGCCTAGCATAGCCCAGCCTAACCTCCACTACTTATTACAATTTTCATTTCATTCATTCAACATTCAGAACTGATCAGTTGTTCTTAAATGAAATGAGAAGACCAACATTTGAAAGTAAAATGATCCATTCAGAAGCCTGAATGATGGTAGAGATGGTAACATCACCATGACAACCACAGATGACGTCAGTCATTCTTCCTGATATTCTGGATGACAGTGACTCTAGACTCAATGAAATATAGAGGTCTGGGATAAATGTGATCATCCTGATCAAATGCAGCCACGTCGTTCATACAGCTTCCTCACAGACTGATGGTGAACCTCCAGAGACTGATGGTGAATTGAATTGAATTGAATTGAATTGAAAATACTTTATTAATCCCTTGCGGGAAATTCTTTCGTTGCAGTGCTCCATCCTATAAAACCACAATATTCTACATATAAAATAAGTAAATTAACACTTTAAATACTACACAATGTGCAAAAAATTACAAAAAATTACAAATTTACAATTTACAAATTAGGGATTTCAAAATACCCTGTCTAGTAAAAGAAAAAGAAAAGTAACCTAATATAAACGGACAGATATATACAGTGAAATAATCCAGAGATAATACAGATTTTACAGATTTAGAGTGATTGGTTGTAAAGTTTGATGGCCACTGGCAGGAATGATTTCCTGTGGCGCTCTGTGGTGCATCGAGGTGGAATGAGTCTATTGCTGAAGGTGCTTTTTTGTCTGGCCAGCCCTTCATGGAGAGGATGCGAGGAGTTGTCCAGCATGGCTCTTATTCTGGACAACATCCTTCTCTCTGACACTACTGTCAGAGAGTCCAGCTCCTCCCCAACCACGTGGCTGGCCTTGCGGATGAGTTTATTGAGTCTGTTGGCGTCCCTCACCCTCAGTCTGCTGCCCCAGCACACAACAGCGTAGAGGATGGCACTGGACACCACCGACTCATAAAACATCCGCAGCATTGTCCGGCAGATGTTGAAGGACCTCAGCCTCCTCAGAAAATAGAGGCGGCTCTGGCCCTTCCTGTAGAGGGTGTCCGTGTTTTTTGTCCAGTCGAGTTTACTGTCCAAGTACACCCCTAGGTACTTGTACTCCTCGACTGGATCTACATTGACCCCACAGATGGAGATGGGGGTCACTGGAGCCCTGGTCCTCCTCAGGTCCACCACCAGTTCCTTGGTCTTTGCCACGTTAAGCTGCAGATGGTTCTGCTCACACCACGTGACAAAGTTGTCCACCACACCCCTGTACTCCGTCTCCTCACCCTTAGTGATACATCCATCTACTGCAGAGTCATCAGAAAACTTCTGAAGATGGCAGGTCTCTGTACAGTAGCTGAAGTCCGTGGTGTAAAGGGTGAAGAGGAAGGGAGAAGGGAGAGAGGACGGTCCCCTGCGGTGCCCCGGTGTTGCTGATCACTATATCTGACCTACAGTTCTGCAGACGCACATACTGTGGTCTGCCAGTCAGGTAATCAACAATCCAGGACACCAGGGGGGGCTCCACCTGCATCGTTGTCAGTTTCTCACCCAGTAGAGCCGGCCTGATGGTGTTAAATGCACTAGAGAAGTCAAAAAACATGACTCTCACAGTGCTCGCCGGCTTGTCCAGGTGAGCGTAGACACGGTTAAGCAGGTAGATGATGGCATCCTCTACTCCTAGTCGGGGCTGGTAGGGGAACTGGAGGGGGTCTAGCAGAGGTTGGACCATGGGCCGGAGCTGCTGCAGGATGAGTCTCTCCAGGGTCTTCATGATGTGTGACGTCAGTGCCACAGGTCTGTAGTCCTTAGATCCGCTGGGGCGCGGTGTCTTTGGCACAGGAACGATGCATGACGTCTTCCACAGCACAGGGACCTGTGAAGACTCAGGCTCAGGCTGAAGATGTGGTGCAGCACTCCACACAGCTGGGGGGCACAAGCTTTCAGCACCCTGGGGCTCACACCATCAGGGCCTGCAGACCTGCCTGTGTGGAGTTTCCTCAGCTGTGTCCTCACCTGGTCAGCACTGATGCGAAGTGTGGAGGTGTCTGGTGGGGGAGGGGTGGAGGTGTGGTGTTGGAGAGTGTCAGGGGAGGAGGTGTGCATGGGGCCATCTCTGGAGGAAGAGGGGTTGTAGGAGGGGGAGGAAGAGAGAGTGGAGTGGGCGCTAACTGCAGACCTGCAGCAGAGGAGCCCATGGGGGGGCGAGCCGGGGTCACTGTGTCAAATCTGTTAAAGAACAGATTCATCTCGTTCGCCCAGTCCACTTTGCCCCCAACTCCTCCGTTGCTGGTAGGTCTGAAGCCAGTGATGGTTCTCATTCCACTCCAGACCTCTCTCATGTTGTTCTGCTGGAGTTTTCTCTCCAGCTTCCTCCTGTAGTTCCGTTTAGCCTCCTTGATCTTTACCCTCAGCTCCCTCTGGATGGTTCGCACCTCCTCCCTATTGCCAGCTGTGAAGGCCCTCTTCTTGTTGTTGAGGATGACTTTGACTTCCTTTGTCACCCACGGCTTGTTATTTGGATAACAAAGGACAGTCTCCGGTGGAACGATGGTGTCAACACAGAAGTTGATGTAGCCCGTTACACACTCTGTGAGCCCATCAATGTCCTCTCCATACGGCTCACAGAGTGTCTGCCAGTCTGTCACCTCAAAGCACCCCTGCAGTGTCTCATAGGCCTCTTCAGACCATCTCCTCACAGTCTTTGTTGTTGCTGGCTGGCTCTTTACAACAGGCACGTAACAGGGTTTGAGGTGAACGAGGTTGTGGTCTGACCTACCAAGTGGGGGGAGGGGAGAGGAGCTGTATGCCTCCTTGGCATTAGCATACAGCAGATCAATGGTTCTCTCCTCTCTGGTGGGGCAGCTCACATACTGAGTGAATGTGGGGAGTGAAGTGTCCATGGTGATGTGATTGAAGTCACCCGAGATAGCAATGAATGCACTCGGGTGCTGAGTCTGTAGCCGGGCTATGGCAGAGTGGATGGAGTCACTTGCCGACGTGGGGTTTGCAGAGGGGGGAACATAAACAGCCACCATGATGACCAGTGAGAACTCTCTGGGCAGATAATACGGTCTAAGTCCGACAGCACAAAGTTTCCACGTTCGGGTCACAGATGCGCTCCTTGATGGTGACGTGCGCGGGGTTGCACCATCTGTGGTTCACCATAACGGCGACACCCCCCCCTTTCCGCTTGCCGCTCTTGGCGCAGTCTCTGTCGGCCCGTACAGTGTGAAACCCCGCGATGGAGACGTTGTCGTCGGGAATATCCTGGTGCAGCCATGTCTCCGTAAAACACATGATGCTGCATTCCCGATACTCCCTCTGACTCCGGGCTAGCGCTGACAGCTCATCCATCTTATTGCCCAGGGACCTCACGTTACCCATGATGACGGAGGGGAGACTTGTCTTAAACCTCCGTTTTTCTAACCTCCGCAGTCTCCGTCCGTCGTTCTTCTTTCGCTGCTTAAGTCCTCCTCTGCGCCCTTGGTGCGTTTTTCTCCAAAGTTCTGCCGGGACCTCTATCGTTCTGTCCAAGAGACCGGCCGGTCTCAGGTCGATCAGCTGATCTCTGGAGTAAACAATCCGCTCGGCGTTGACTCGTTGCGCCGCAACACCGGTACATAACAGTATTACAGCGAACAAAAATGTAATTCCTTTTATGGTTCTCATATTCCCGTTGGAGGGGGGTGTTAAGTTGAATAAATAGTATAAAAAGTAAAAAGTTTAACAAGAAAGAACAATAAAATTAAAAAGAATAAAAAGTTCCTCAGAGCGACTGCAACAGGCTGCACGCAGGTTAACGCATGCGCACTATGGAAAAGCTCCAGAGACTGACGGTAAACCTCTAGAGACTGATGGTGAACCTCCAAGGACTGATGGTGAACCTCCAGAGACTGATGGTGAACCTCCATGACTGAAAATGTGCGGCTCCCTGTCCTCTGGCGCCCTCCACTGTCTCCGGTCCCGTCCTTTAGCCTAGACTTGCTCGACCCGGCCTCCCCTGCACAGCTGGGACTCATCATCAATCAACACCACACTCTACATAACCTGGATTCCTTCAGCCACTCGGCGCCAGTCCGACAACGCTCCTTGAGTGGTATTAAGCCCACTGTGCCAACCTGTCTGAACCTTCTAATCACTTTTGCTCTCTTCTCCAGTCCTGCCTTCCCCGTCTACCCGTCCCACGTCCAGCCTGTGTGAGTCTGCCTGCGCATCCTGGAACCAGATCTTGGAGAACCAGCCTCGAGCCATCCACAACTGTTCCGGGATTCTCTGTCCTAATAAACCCCTTTGTTCTCAAAGTGAAGTCTAACTTGGAGTCTTTCTCACCTGAGCCATAACAGATCGGACTGGCCTACCCTCGGACTTCGCCGACTTCGCTGGACCAGCAGATTTGCCAGGATTCGCTGAGGCCATGGTGGGGGCCCTCCGTGCCCAAGGACAGATGCTGGGACACCATGAACAACTGGTACAAACACTCTCCCAATCCAGGGACCAGCTTCTCTCCCAGTTGTCTGATCTCACAGCGCAGGTGTCGCTGTTGGTTAATCGCGCCTCGTCTACCACCCCGCCGGCCGCCCCGGAAACCACCGCGGGTCTCCGTCAGACTCCAGCTGCTGCTCCCAGAGACTCGTATGCCCCCGATCCAGCACCGTTCTCTGGGGATCTGGGGTGCTGCCGTGGTTTCCTCCTCCAGTGTCATCACGTTTTTCTCCAGAAACCGCTCACGTTCAACTCTGACGCCTCCAAGATCATCTACGTGGTGGGGTGAATGCGCGGCAGGGCTCTGGACTGGGCACACGCAGAGGAGACCAGGTACCCCCTCCGTTCTCTGACGTATGACACATTCGAAAGAAAGTTAAAACTGGTATTTGATCACCCCGATTATGCAGGCTCTGCGGCTGGACGTTTATTAGAGATCTCACAAGGCTCCCAGAGTACCGCAGAATATTCCGTGGAGTTTTGGACACTAGCAGCGGACTCCGGCTGGAATGACGTGGCCCTGGCAGGGGTTTTTACTAAAGGACTCACCGACAACGTCAAAGACGAGCTAGCCTGCAGAGAAGCGCCTGCCAATCTCGACGCCCTGGTTTCGTTAGCCATCCGGATCGACAACCAGCTCCGTGAACGTCGCCGGGAGCGCGGCTCACGTTCCAGAGCCCCCCCGGGGGCGTCTCTGTCCACCCTCCGGCCTCGACCTCCGTCCCAGGCGTCTTCCACTCCATCCCAGCCGCCTTCCCCTCCGACCCAGCCGCCAGAGGAACCCATGCAGTTGGGAAAAACCCACCTCATGCCGGAGGAACGACAGAGGCGGATACGGCTGGGCAGGTGTCTGGCCAAAAGACCAGGCTCGCCCGTGACTCTGGGGACACTGGTGAGCCAAACGCCACATAACACTTCACACCCCAGACCCATGATCACAGGAACCATCCACATCCCACAATTATCATTCCCCCTCTTCGTGCTGGTCGACTCAGGGGCAGATGACAACCTCATTGACAGCGCTTTAGTTTCAGCGCTCCAGTTGCTCCTCCCTCTGATTCCCCTAGAACCACCCATTGTGGCAAAAGCTCTGGACGGCCGAGTGATGTCTCACATCTCCCACTCCACGGCTCCTGTTATGTTGAGTCTGGCAGGCAACCACAATGAAACCATTGCGTTCAAAGTTATTAATTCACCCCGGACCCCTCTGGTGCTAGGCTACCCCTGGTTATGTTTACACAACCCCCAGATTGACTGGACAACTCTTAAAATCTGTACTTGGAGTTCCTTCTGTTTGGCAAATTGTCTTGGCTCAGCCACATCCGCTGACTGAACCCCAAAAGCCGAATCCGCACCGCCACCTGATCTGACCCTGATCCCGTCCGAGTACCACGACCTGGCCGCCGTGTTCTGCAAGGAGAAGGCTCTCTCCTTGCCTCCACATCGGCTGTATGACTGCTCCATAGACCTCCTCCCGGACGCTCCACTGCCCAAAGGCCGGTTATACAACCTCTCGCGCCCGGAGAGGGAGGCTATGGAGCAGTACATTAAGGAGGCTTTAGCGCGTGGCCACATTCGCCCGTCCACGTCGCCCGTAGCGGCCGGATTTTTCTTCATGGCCAAGAAGGAGGGTACCCTGCGGCCGTGTATTGATTTTCGGGGACTCAACGAGATCACTGTTCGGAATACTTATCCACTCCCATTAATAACTTCTGCTCTTGATTCGTTACAGGGAGCTACGGTGTTCACCAAACTCGATCTCCGCAACGCCTATAATCAGATCCGGATTAAGGAGGGAGATGAGTGGAAAACAGGTTTCAATACACATCTCGGACATTTTGAATATCTGGTGATGCCATTCGGACTCACTAACGCTCCCGCTGTGTTCCAGGCTCTGATTAATGACATCCTCCGGGATTACCTGTATAAATTCGTGTTCGTATACCTCGACGACATCCTTGTCTTTTCCAGAAACCAAGACAAACACTTCCATCACGTCCGCCTGGTCCTTCAACGCCTCCTCCAGAACCACCTGTATGTGAAAATAGAAAAGTGCTCCTTCCATCTGCAGTCTGTCTCGTTTCTCCGATACATCCTCGGCTCCGGCAGACTGCAGACAGACCCGAGCAAAATACAGGCAATCGCCAAATGGCCCGTACCCACCTCTCGTCGCCAGCTGCAGCAGTTCCTGGGCTTCGCAAACTTTTACCGCAAATTCGTCCGTAATTACAGTCAAATTGCTCAGCCACTCATGCAACTCACCTCTTCTAAAGTCACCTTTGTATGGTCAGAACCTGCCCAGCAAACTTTTGATCTCCTTCGGGACCGCTTCCTTTCGGCCCCCATCCTCACTCAGCCAGATCCTACTAAACCTTTCACCGTAGAAGTGGACGCGTCTAACTCTGGGGTAGGAGTGGTGCTGTCCCAGGTTTCAGATCAGGATCAGAAACTCCATCCCTGTGCGTTCTTCTCCCGCCGACTCACCCCCGCTGAGAGGAATTACGGCATCGGGGATAAAGAGCTGCTGGCAATTAAAGTGGCCCTGGAGGAATGGAGGCACTGGCTCGAGGGGGCTGAACAACCTTTTACGATATGGACAGATCATAAAAATCTGGCGTACTTACAAAGCGCAAAAAGATTAAACCCTCGACAGGCCCGTGGGTCTCTCTTTTTCTCCCGTTTCAATTTTCGTGTCTCTTACAGGCCAGGAACCAAGAACGGGAAACCCGACGCCCTGTCCAGACAGTTCCCCGCCGACGAGCCCCTCTCGCCAGAGTTCATCCTGCCTCCCGCCTGCATCGTTGGTAGCGTCACGTGGGATATTGAGTCGGTGGTGAAAAACGCTCAACGGACAGAACCCGACCCTGGCAACGGACCCCAGGGACGTCTCTATGTTCCGCTGGCTGCCCGCCCTCAGGTCCTCCACTGGATCCATTCATCATGCCTCTCATGCCATCCTGGTATAAAACGCACACTTCACCTGCTACATAGACATTTCTGGTGGCCTTCCATGAACAAAGACACGCATGCGTTTGTGTTAGCCTGCTCTGTCTGTGCCAGGAGTAAACCCTCTTATCAGTCTCCCTCACGTCTCCTGCAACCTCTCCCCATTCCGACCCGGCTGTGGTCTCACGTCGCGTTGGACTTTATCACCGGATTACCACCCTCCGAAGGCCACTCTGTCATCCTCACCATAGTAGATCGCTTCTCCAAAGCTGCACACTTCAGTCCCCTCTCCAAGCTCCCCACAGCATCTGAGACCGCCGATCTCCTTGTGAGCCACGTCCTCCGCCTTCACGGCATCCCCACAGACATCCTGTCCGACCGTGGCCCACAATTTACATCTCAGGTATGGCGGACATTCTGTCGTGCTCTTGGCGCTACATCCAGTCTCTCCTCAGGTTTCCACCCTCAGACCAACGGCCAGACAGAGTGGCTGAACCAGGAGCTTGAGTCCGCCCTGAGGTGCGTGGCAGCCCAGAACCAGACCTCCTGGAGCCGGCGACTTCCGTGGATCGAATACGCCCACAACTCCCAGGTGTCCACGGCGCATGGGAAGACGCCGTTTGAGGTATCTCTGGGGTATCAACCCCCTCTCTTCCCGATGGACGAAGAGGATCTGGCGGTACCATCAGTGCACCTGCACATAAGGAGGTGTCGGAAAGTGTGGAAAGAGACCAGGGCGGCTCTCCTCCACACGCAAGAACGGAACCGGCGCACTGCCAATCGTCACCGGGTCCAGGCTCCAGCCTACTCCGTGGGTCAGCAGGTTTGGCTGTCTACCCATCATGTTCCCCTTCGCACTGAATCTCAAAAACTCTCCCCTAGATACATCGGGCCGTTTACCATCTCTGAGATCATCAATCCGGCGGAGGTGCGGCTCTCCCTACCTGCCTCCATGAAGATCCATCCGTTGTTCCTCGTGTCTCTGCTGAAGCCTGTGTCCACCTGTCCGCTGAGCCCTCCGGCCGTTCCCTCTCCGCCCCCCCCGGCTCGTTGATGACCATCCGGTGTACACCGTCCGTCGCCTCCTTGACGCCCGTAGCCGGGGTCGGGGCGTGCAGTACCTCGTTGACTGGGCGGGGTACGGTCCTGAGGAGCGCTCCTGGGTGCCTCGCTCTGCCGTCATGGACCCTGGTTTGCTGCAAGCGTTTTATCGCCGTTTCCCGGGGAAGCCTGGTGGGCCGCCGGGTGGCGCCCGTTGAGGGGGGGGGGGTGTCATGTGGCTCCCTGCCCTCTGGCGCCCTCCACTGTCTCCGGTCCCGTCCTTCAGCCTAGACTTGCTCGACCCGGCCTCCCCTGCGCAGCTGGGACTCATCATCAATCAACACCACACTCTACATAACCTGGATTCCTTCAGCCACTCGGCGCCAGTCCGACAACGCTCCTTGAGTGGTATTAAGCCCACGTCTCCTCTCACTGTGCCAACCTGTCTGAACCTTCTAATCACTTTTGCTCTCTTCTCCAGTCCTGCCTTCCCCGTCTGTTCGTCCCACGTCCAGCCTGTGTGACTCTTCCTGCGCATCCTGGAACCAGATCTTGGAGAACCAGCCTCGAGCCATCCACAACTGTTCCGGGATTCTCTGTCCTAATAAACCCCTTTGTTCTCAAAGTGAAGTCTAATTTGGAGTCTTTCTCACCTGAGCCATGACATAATGAACCTCTACTGGGAAGACAAATTTCACTGTGTTGGGACGCTGGCTCAGTGACAATAATAAATCTGATTCTGATTCTGATTCTACAGACTGATGGTGAACCTCCAGAGACTGATGGTAAGACTCCAGAGACTGACGGTGAACCTGCAAGGACTGACGGTGAACCTCCAGAGACTGATGGTGAACCTCCAGAGACTGATGGTGAACCTCCAGAGACTGATGGTGAACCTCCACAGACTGATGGTAAACCTCCAGAGACTGACGGTGAACCTCCACAGACTGATGGTGAACCTCCATAGACTGATGGTGAACCTCCAGAGACGGATGGTGCACCTCCATGACTGATGGTGAACCTCCATGACTGACGGTGAACCTCCAGAGACTGAAGGTGGACCTCCAGAGACTGATGCTGAACCTCCATGACTGATGGTGAACCTCCATGTCTGACTGTGAACAAACAGAGACTGATGGTGAACCTCCACTGACTGACGGTGAACCTCCAGAGACTGATGGTGAACCTCCACAGACTGATGGTGAACCTCCATAGACTGATACTGAACCTCCATAGACTGATGGTGAACCTCCAGAAACTGATGGTGAACCTCCAGAGACTGATGGTGAACCTCCACAGACTGATGGTGAACCTCCACAGACTGATGGTGAACCTCCACAGACTGATGGTGAACCTCCACAGACTGATGGTGAACCTCCAGAGACTGATGGTGAACCTCCACAGACTGATAGTGAACCTCCACAGACTGATGGTGAACCTCCAGAGACTGATGGTGAACCTCCAGAGACGGATGGTGCACCTCCATGACTGATGGTGAACCTCCATGACTGACGGTGAACCTCCAGAGACTGAAGGTGGACCTCCAGAGACTGATGCTGAACCTCCATGACTGATGGTGAACCTCCATGTCTGACTGTGAACAAACAGAGACTGATGGTGAACCTCCACTGACTGACGGTGAACCTCCAGAGACTGATGGTGAACCTCCACAGACTGATGGTGAACCTCCATAGACTGATGGTGAACCTCCATAGACTGATGGTGAACCTCCAGAAACTGATGGTGAACCTCCAGAGACTGATGGTGAACCTCCACAGACTGATGGTGAACCTCCACAGACTGATGGTGAAGAACCTCCACAGACCTGATGATGGTGAACCTCCAGAGACTGATGTGAACCTCCAGAGACTGATGGTGAACCTCCACAGACTGATGGTGAACCTCCACAGACTGATGGTGAACCTCCAGAGACTGATGGTGAACCTCCACAGACTGATGGTGAACCTCCAGAGACTGATGGTGAACCTCCAGAGACTGATGGTGAACCTCCATGGACTGATGGTGAACCTCCAAGGACTGATGGTGAACCTCTAGAGACTAATTATGAACCTCCATGGACTGATGGTGAACCTCCAAGGACTGATGGTGAACCTCCACAGACTGATGGTGAACCTCTATCGGTCTATGGATGGTACACCTCCAGAGACTCATGATGAACCTCCATAGACTGATTGTGAACCTCCACAGACTGATGGTTAACCTCCACAGACTGATGGTAAACCTCCGGAGACTGATGGTGAACCTCCACAGACTGATGGTGAACATCCAGAGACTGATGGTGAATCTTCACAGACTGATGGTGAACATCCAGAGACTGATGGTGAACCTCCACAGACTGATGGTGAACCTCCACAGACTGATGGTGAACCTCCAGAGACTGATGGTGAACCTCCACAGACTGATGGTGAACCTCCAGAGACTGATGGTGAACCTCCACGGACTGATGGTGAACCTCCACGGACTGATGGTGAACCTCCAAGGACTGATGGTGAACCTCCACAGACTGATGGTGAACCCCCAGACACTGATTTTGAACCTCCATAGACTGATACTGAACCTCCAGAGACTGATGGTGAACATCCAGAGACTGATGGTGAACCTCCAAAGACTGATGCTGAACCTCCAGAGACTGATGGTGAACATCCGGAGACTGATGGTGAACCTCCAGAAATTGATGGTGAATCTTCACAGATTGACGGTGAACATCCAGAGACTGATGGTGAACCTCCACAGACTGATGGTGAACCTCCAGAGACTGATTGTGAACCTACACAGACTGATGGTGAAACTCCAGAGACTGATGGTGAACCTCCACAGACTGATGGTGAATCTTCACAGACTGATGGTGAACATCCAGAGACTGATGGTGAACCTCCACAGACTGATGGTGAACCTCCAGAGACTGATAATGAACCTCCACAGACTGATGGTGAACATCCAGAGACTGATGGTGAATCTTCACAGACTGATGGTGAACATCCAAAGACTGATGGTGAACCTCCACAGAGTGATGGTGAACCTCCAGAGACTGATGGTGAACCTCCACACAGACTGATACTGAACCTCCATAGACTGATGGAGAACCTCCAGAACCTTCACAGACTGATTGTGGACCTCCACAGACTGATGGTGAACATCCAGAGACTGATGGTGAATCTTCACAGACTGATGGTGAACATCCAAAGACTGATGGTGAACCTACACAGACTGATGGTGAACCTCCAGAGACTGATGATGAACCTCCAGAGACTGATGGTGAGCCTCCAGAGACTGATAGTGAACCTCCAGAGACTGATGGTGAATCTCTAGGGACTGATGGTGAACCTCGCTAGACTGATGGTGAGCCTCCAGAAACCGATGGTGAATCTCCACAGAGTGATGGTGAACCTCCAGAGACTGATGGTGAACCTCCACACAGACTGATACTGAACCTCCATAGACTGATGGTGAACCTCCAGAACCTTCACAGACTGATTGTGGACCTCCACAGACTGATGGTGAACCTCCAGAGACTGATGGTGAACCTCCAGAGACTGATGGTGAACCTCCAGAGACTGATGATGAACCTCCAGAGACTGATGGTGAGCCTCCAGAGACTGATAGTGAACCTCCAGAGACTGATGGTGAATCTCTAGAGACTGATGGTGAACCTCGCTAGACTGATGGTGAGCCTCCAGAAACCGATGGTGAATCTTCACAGATGGATGGTGAACATCCAAAGACTTATGGTGAACCTCCAAGGACTGATGGTGAACCTTCATAGACTGATGGTGAACCTCCACAGACTGACGGTGAACCTCCATGACTGATGGTGAACCTCTACAGACTGATGGTGAACCTCCAGAGACTGATGGTGAACCTCCAAGGACTGATGGTGAACCTCCACAGACTGATGGTGAACCCCCAGACACTGATTTTGAACCTCCATAGACTGATACTGAACCTCCAGAGACTGATGGTGAACATCCAGAGACTGATGGTGAACCTCCAAAGACTGATGCTGAACCTCCAGAGACTGATGGTGAACATCCAGAGACTGATGGTGAACCTCCAGAAATTGATGGTGAATCTTCACAGACTGACGGTGAACATCCAGAGACTGATGGTGAACCTCCACAGACTGATGGTGAACCTCCAGAGACTGATGGTGAACCTCCAGAAACTGATGGTGAATCTTCACAGACTGATGGTGAACATCCAGAGACTGATGGTGAACCTCCACAGACTGATGGTGAACCTCCAGAGACTGATGGTGAACCTCCACAGACTGATGGTGAACCTTCAGAGACTGATGGTGAACCTCCAGAGACAGATGGTGAACCTCCACAGACTGATGGTGAACATCCAGAGACTGATGGTGAACCTACACAGACTGATGGTGAACCTCCAGAGACTGATGGTGAACCTTCCACAGACTGATGGTGAACCTCCAGAGACTGATGGTGAACCTCCACAGACTGATGGTGAACCTCCAGAGACTGATGGTGAACCTTCACAGAGTGATGGTGAACATCCAGAGACTGATGGTGAACCTCCACAGACTGATGGTGAACATCCAGAGACTGATGAACCTCCACAGACTGATGGTGAACCTCCAGAGACTGATGGTGAACCTCCACAGACTGATGGTGAACCTCCAGACTGATGGTGAACCTCCACAGACTGATACTGAAACCTCCAGACTGATGGTGAACCTCCAGAGACCTCCAACTGAGACTGATGATGAACCTCCAGAGACTGATGGTGAACCTCCAGAGACTGATGGTGAACCTCCAGAGACTGATGGTGAACTCCAGAGACTGATGGTGAACCTCCAGAACTGATGGTGAACCTCCAAGACTGATGGTGAACCTCCAGAGACTGATGGTGAACCTCCAGAGACTGATGTGAACCTCCAGAACTGATGGTGAATCTTCACAGACTGATGGTGAACATCCAGAGACTGATGGTTAACCTCCAGAAACTGATGGTGAATCTTCACAGACTGATGGTGAACCTCCATTGGTCTATGGATGGTGAACATCCAGAGATTGATGGTGAACCTCTACAGAATGATGGTGAACAAAAAGAGACTAATGCTGAACCTCCAGAGGCCGATGGTGAACCTCCAGAGACTGATGGTGAACCTCCATGACTGATGGTGCACCTCCATGACTGATGGTGAACCTCCATGACTGACGGTGAACCCCCAGAGACTGATGGTGAACCTCCAGTATGATGGTGAACCTCCATGACTAATGGTGAACCTCAATGACTGACGGTGAAAAAAACAGACTAATGATGAACCTCCAGAAACTTATGGTGAACCTCCACAGACTGATGGTGAACCTCCAGAGACTGATGGTGAACCTCTACAAACTGATACTGAACCTTCATAGACTGATGGAGAACCTCCAGAACCTTCACAGACTGATGGTGAATCTCTAGAGACTGATGGTGAACCTCCAGAGACTGATGGGGAACCTCCATAGACTGATGGTGAACCTCCACAGAATGATGGTGAACAAACAGGGACTAATGGTGAACCTCCAGAGACTGATGGTAAACCTCCAGAGACTGATGGTGAACCTCCATGACTGATGGTGCACCTCCATGACTGATTGTGAACCTCCATGACTGACGGTTAACCTCCAGAGACTGATGGTGAACCTCCATGACTGATGGTGAACCTCCATGACAGACTGTGAACAAACAGAGACTAATGGTGAACCTCCAGACACTGATGGTGAACCTCCACAGTCCGATGGTGAACCTCCATAGACTGATGGTGAATCTTCACAGACTGATGGTGAACCTCCAGAGACTGATAATGAACCTCCACAGACTGATGGTGAACATCCAGAGACTGATGGTGAATCTTCACAGACTGATGGTGAACATCCAAGACTGATGGTGAATCTCCACAGAGTGATGGTGAACCTCCAGAGACTGATGGTGAACCTCCACACAGACTGATACTGAACCTCCATAGACTGATGGTGAACCTCCAGAACCTTCACAGACTGATTGTGGACCTCCACAGACTGATGGTGAACCTCCAGAGACTGACCTCCAGAGACTGATGGTGAACCTCCACAGACTGATGGTGAACCTCCACAGACTGATGGTGAACCCCCAGAGACTGATGTTGAACCTCTACAGACTGATGGTGAACCTCCATGACTGATGGTGAACCCCCAGAGACTGATGGTGAACCTCGAGTATGATGGTGAACCTCAATGACTAATGGTGAACCTCCATGACTGACGGTGAAAAAAACAGAGACTAATGGTGAACCTCCAGAAACTTATGGTGAACCTCCACAGACTGATGGTGAACCTCCATAGACTAATGGTGAAACTCCAGAGACTGATGGTGAACCTCCACACAGACTGATACTGAACCTCCATAGACTGATGGAGAACCTCCAGAACCTTCACAGACTGATGGTAAATCTCTAGAGACTGATGGTGAACCTCCAGAGACTGATGGTGAACCTCCAGAGACTGATGGTGAACCTCCACAGACTGATGGTGAACCTCCACAGAATGATGGTGAACCTCCAGAACTGATGGACTGATGGTGAACCTCCAGAGACTGATGGTGAACCTCCAGAGACTGATGGTGAACCTCCATGACTTATTGAACCTCCATGACTGACGGTTAACCTCCACAGACTGATGGTGAACCTCCATGACTGATGGTGAACCTCCATGACAGACTGTGAACAAACAGAGACTAATGGTGAACCTCCAGACACTGATGGTGAACCTCAACAGTCCGATGGTGAACCTCCATAGACTGATGGAGAACCTCCAGAACCTTCACAGACTGACGTTGAATCTCCAGAGACTGATGGTGAACCTCCAGAGACTGATGGTGAACCTCCAGAGACTGATGGTGAACCTCCAGAACTGATGGTGAACCTCCACAGACTGATGGTGAACCTCCACAGACTGATACTGAACCTCCAGAGACTGATGATGAACCTCCAAAGACTGATGGTGAACCTCCAGAGACTGATGGTGAACCTCCACAGACTGATGGTGAACCTCCGCAAACTGATGGTGAATCTTCACAGACTGATGGTGAACATCCAGAGACTGATGGTTAACCTCCAGAAACTGATGGTGAATCTTCACAGACTGATGGTGAACCTCCATTGGTCTATGGATGGTGAACATCCAGAGACTGATGGTGAACCTCTACAGAATGATGGTGAACAAAAAGAGACTAATGCTGAACCTCCAGAGTCCGATGGTGAACCTCCAGAGACTGATTGTGAACCTCCATGACTGATGGTGCACCTCCATGACTGATGGTGAACCTCCATGACTGACGGTGAACCCCCAGAGACTGATGGTGAACCTCCAGTATGATGGTGAACCTCCATGACTAATGGTGAACCTCAATGACTGACGGTGAAAAAAACAGACTAATGGTGAACCTCCAGAGACTGATGGTACACCCCCACACAGACTGATACTGAACCTCCATAGACTGATGGAGAACCTCCAGAACCTTCAGAGACTGATGGTGAACCTCCACAGACTGATGGTGAACCTCCACAGAATGATGGTGAACAAACAGGGACTAATGGTGAACCTCCAGAGACTGATGGTGAACCTCCAGAGACTGATGGTGAACCTCCATGACTTATTGAACCTCCATGACTGACGGTTAACCTCCACAGACTGATGGTGAACCTCCATGACTGATGGTGAACCTCCATTACAGACTGTGAACAAAAAGAGACTAATGGTGAACCTCCAGACACTGATGGTGAACCTCCACCGTCCGATGGTGAACCTCCATAGACTGATGGAGAACCTCCAGAACCTTCACAGACTGACGTTGAATCTCCAGAGACTGATGGTGAACCTCCAGAGACTGGTGGTGAACCTCCAGAGACTGATGGTGAACCTCCAGAAACTGATGGTGAACCTCCACAGACTGATGGTGAACCTCCACAGACTGATACTGAACCTCCAGAGACTGATGATGAACCTCCAAAGACTGATGGTGAACCTCCAGAGACTGATGGTGAACCTCCACAGACTGATGGTGAACCTCCGCAAACTGATGGTGAATCTTCACAGACTGATGGTGAACATCCAGAGACTGATGGTTAACCTCCAGAGACTGATGGTGAATCTTCACAGACTGATGGTGAACCTCCATTGGTCTAAGGATGGTGAACATCCAGAGATTGATGGTGAACCTCTACAGAATGATGGTGAACAAAAAGAGACTAATGCTGAACCTCCAGAGGCCGGTGGTGAACCTCCAGAGACTGATGGTGAACCTCCATGACTGATGGTGCACCTCCATGACTGATGGTGAACCTCCATGACTAACGGTGAACCCCCAGAGACTGATGGTGAACCTCCAGTATGATGGTGAACCTCCATGACTACTGGTGAACCTCAATGACTGACGGTGAAAAAAACAGACTAATGATGAACCTCCAGAAACTTATGCTGAACCTCCACAGACTAATGGTGAACCTCCAGAGACTGATGGTGAACCTCTACAAACTGATACTGAACCTTCATAGACTGATGGAGAACCTCCAGAACCTTCACAGACTGATGGTGAATCTCTAGAGACTGATGGTGAACCTCCAGAGACTGATGGGGAACCTCCATAGACTGATGGTGAACCTCCACAGAATGATGGTGAACAAACAGGGACTAATGGTGAACCTCCAGAGACTGATGGTAAACCTCCAGAGACTGATGGTGAACCTCCATGACTGATGGTGCACCTCCATGACTGATTGTGAACCTCCATGACTGACGGTTAACCTCCAGAGACTGATGGTGAACCTCCATGACTGATGGTGAACCTCCATGACAGACTGTGAACAAACAGAGACTAATGGTGAACCTCCAGACACTGATGGTGAACCTCCACAGTCCGATGGTGAACCTCCATAGACTGATGGTGAATCTTCACAGACTGATGGTGAACCTCCAGAGACTGATAATGAACCTCCACAGACTGATGGTGAACATCCAGAGACTGATGGTGAATCTTCACAGACTGATGGTGAACATCCAAAGACTGATGGTGAATCTCCACAGAGTGATGGTGAACCTCCAGAGACTGATGGTGAACCTCCACACAGACTGATACTGAACCTCCATAGACTGATGGTGAACCTCCAGAACCTTCACAGACTGATTGTGGACCTCCACAGACTGATGGTGAACCTCCAGAGACTGATGGTGAACCTCCAGAGACTGATGGTGAACCTCCAGAGACTGATGATGAACCTCCAGAGACTGATGGTGAGCCTCCAGAGACTGATAGTGAACCTCCAGAGACTGATGGTGAATCTCTAGAGACTGATGGTGAACCTCGCTAGACTGATGGTGAGCCTCCAGAAACCGATGGTGAATCTTCACAGATGGATGGTGAACATCCAAAGACTGATGGTGAACCTCCAAGGACTGATGGTGAACCTTCATAGACTGATGGTGAACCTCCACAGACTGACGGTGAACCTCCATGATTGATGGTGAACCTCTACAGACTGATGGTGAACCTCCAGAGACTGATGGTGAACCTCCAAGGACTGATGGTGAACCACCAGAGACTGATGGTGAACCCCCAGACACTGATGTTGAACCTCCATAGACTGATGCTGAACCTCCAGAGACTGATGGTGAAC
>JAGFBZ010002870.1:0-169863 GCA_018398805.1 Hirundichthys speculiger
CTGAGCATGCTCAGTCAGCCTTACAGACTGAGCATGCTCAGTCATGTTTCAGACTGAGCATGCTCAGACAAGCCTTACCACTGAGCATGCTCAGACAGCTGTACACATGAGCATGCTCAGACAGCCTTACACCTGAGCATGCTCAGTTGCCTACAGAGCATGCTCAGTTCAGCCTACACTGAGCATGCTCAGTCAGCCTTACAGACTGAGCATGCTCAGACACCTTACACACTGAGCATGCTCAGACAGCCTTACAGACTGTGAGCATGCTCAGACCTTACATACTGAGCATGCTCAGACAGCCTTACAGACTGAGCATGCTCAGACAGCCTTACACACTGAGCATGCTCAGACAGCCTTACAGACTGAGCATGCTCAGACAGCCTTACACACTGAGCATGCTCAGACAGCCTTACAGACTGAGCATGCTCAGACAGCCTTACAGACTGAGCATGCTCAGACAGCCTTACACACTGAGCATGCTCATACAGCAGCCTTACACACTGAGCATGCTCAGTTACCCTTACACACTGAGCATGCTCAGACAGCCTTACAGACTGAGCATGCTCAGACAGCCTTACACCTGAGCATGCTCAGACAGCCTTACTGAGCATGCTCAGACAGCCTTACACACCTGAGCATGCTCAGACAGCCTTACAGACTGAGCATGCTCAGACAGCCTTACACACTGAGCATGCATGGAGCATGCTCAACAGCCTTACACACTGAGCATGCTCAGACAGCCTTACAGACTGAGCATGCTCAGACAGCCTTACACACTGAGCATGCTCAGACAGCCTGACAGACTGAGCATGCTCAGCAGCCCTTTCAGACTGAGCGTGCTCAGACAGCCTTACACACTGAGCATGCTCAGTCAGCCTTACAGACTGAGCATGCTCAGACAGCCTTACACTGAGCATGCTCAGACAGCCTTACACACTGAGCATGCTCAGACAGCCTTACACACTGAGCATGCTCAGTTGCCTTACAGACTGAGCATGCTCAGTCAGCCTTACAGACTGAGCATGCTCAGTCAGCCTTGCACACTGAGCATGCTCAGACAGCCTTACACACTGAGCATGCTCAGAGAGCCTTACACACTGAGCATGCTCAGACAGCCTTACACTGAGCATGCTCAGACAGCCTTACAGACTGAGCATGCTCAGACAGCCTTACAGACTGAGCATGCTCAGACAGCCTTACACACTGAGCATGCTCAGTTAGCCTTACAGACTGAGCATGCTCAGACAGCCTTACACACTGAGCATGCTCAGACAGCCTTACACACTGAGCATGCTCAGACAGCCTTACACACTGAGCATGCCCAGACAGCCTTGCAAACTGAGCATGCTCAGACAGCCTTACACACTGAGCATGCTCAGACAGCCTTACACACTGAGCATGCTCAGACAGCCTTACAGACTGAGCATGCTCAGTCAGCCTTACACACTGAGCATGCTCAGACAGCCTTACACACTGAGCATGCTCAGTTAGCCTGACAGACTGAGCATGCTCAGACAGCCTTACAGACTGAGCATGCTCAGTTACACCCTTACAGACTGAGCATGCTCAGACAGCCTTACACACTGAGCATGCTCAGACAGCCTTACACACTGAGCATGCTCAGACAGCCTTACACACTGAGCATGCTCAGACAGCCTTACAGACTGAGCATGCTCAGACAGCCTTACAGACTGAGCATGCTCAGTCAGCCTTACAGACTGAGCATGCTCAGACAGCCTTACAGACTGAGCATGCTCAGACAGCCTTACAGACTGAGCATGCTCAGATTACAGCCTTACACTGAGCATGCTCAGACAGCCTTACAGACTGAGCATGCTCAGACAGCCTTAGACACTGAGCATGCTCAGTCAGCCTTTCAGACTGAGCATGCTCAGACACAGCCTTACACACTGAGCATGCTCAGACAGCCTTACACACTGAGCATGCTCAGACAGCCTTACACACTGAGCATGCTCAGACAGCCTTACAGCTGAGCATGCTCAGACAGCCTTACACACTGAGCATGCTCAGACAGCCTTACAGACTGAGCATGCTCAGACAGCCTTACAACACACTGAGCATGCTCAGACAACCGACCATGCTCAGCCTTACAGACTGAGCATGCTCAGACAGCCTTACAGACTGAGCATGCTCAGACAGCCTTACACACTGAGCATGCTCAGTTAGCCTTACAGACTGAGCATGCTCAGACAGCCTTACAGACTGAGCGTGCTCAGACAACTGAGCATGCTCAGACAGCCTTACAGACTGAGCATGCTCAGACAGCCTTACACACTGAGCATGCTCAGTTAGCCTTACAGACTGAGCATGCTCAGACAGCCTTACACACTGAGCATGCTCAGACAGCCTTACAGACTGAGCATGCTCAGACAGCCTTACATACTGAGCATGCTCAGACAGCCTTACACACTGAGCATGCTCAGACAGCCTTACAGACTGAGCATGCTCAGACAGCCTTACACACTGAGCATGCTCAGACAGCCTTGCTCACAGACAGACTGAGCATGCTCAGACAGCCTTACACTGAGCATGCTCAGTTACACACTGAGCATGCTCAGACAGCCTTAGCCTTACACAAGACTGAGCATGCTCAGACAGCCTTACACACTGAGCATGCTCAGACAGCCTTACACACTGAGCATGCTCAGACAGCCTTACAGACTGAGCATGCTCAGACAGCCTTACAGACACTGAGCATGCTCAGACAACAGAACTGAGCATGCTCAGTTCAGCCTTACAGACTGAGCATGCTCAGACAGCCTTACAGACTGAGCATGCTCAGACAGCCTTACACACTGAGCATGCTCAGCAGAGCAGCCTTACAGACTGAGCATGCTCAGACAGCCTTGCACACTGAGCATGCTCAGACAGCCTTACACACTGAGCATGCTCAGTTAGCCTTACAGACTGAGCATGCTCAGACAGCCTTACACACTGAGCATGCTCAGTTAGCCTTACAGACTGAGCATGCTCAGACTTAGCCTTACAGACTGAGCATGCTCAGACAGCCTTACATACTGAGCATGCTCAGACACACTGAGCATGCTCAGTTAGCCTTACAGACTGAGCATGCTCAGACAGCCTTACACACTGAGCATGCTCAGTTAGCCTTACAGACTGAGCATGCTCAGACAGCCTTACAGACCTGAGCATGCTCAGACCCTTACACCTGAGCATGCTCAGACAGCCTTACACACTGAGCATGCTCAGACACACTGAGCATGCTCAGACAGCCTTACACACTGAGCATGCTCAGTTAGCCTTACAGACTGAGCATGCTCAGACAGCCTTACAGACTGAGCATGCTCAGTTAGCCTTACAGACTGAGCATGCTCAGACAGCCTTACACACTGAGCATGCTCAGTTAGCCTTACAGACTGAGCATGCTCAGACAG
Organism: Hirundichthys speculiger; assembly: GCA_018398805.1. Classification (NCBI taxonomy): domain Eukaryota; kingdom Metazoa; phylum Chordata; class Actinopteri; order Beloniformes; family Exocoetidae; genus Hirundichthys; species Hirundichthys speculiger. The sequence continues at coordinate 3,420 of JAGFBZ010002870.1, forward strand.
CCTTACACACTGAGCATGCTCAGACAGCCTTGCACACTGAGCATGCTCAGTTAACCTCACAGATTGAGCATGCTCAGACAGCCTTACACACTGAGCATGCTCAGACAGCCTTACACACTGAGCATGCTCAGTTAGCCTTACACTGAGCATGCTCAGACAGCCTTACACACTGAGCATGCTCAGACAGCCTTACACACTGAGCATGCTCAGACAGCCTTACACAGACTGAGCATGCTCAGACAGCCTTACACACTGAGCATGCTCAGACACAGCCTGAGCATGCTCAGACAGCCTTACACACTGAGCATGCTCAGTTACCCTTACTGAGCATGCTCACAGCCTTACACTGAGCATGCTCAGACAGCCTTGTACACTGAGCATGCTCAGTTAGCCTTACAGACTGAGCATGCTCAGACAGCCTTACAGACTGAGCATGCTCAGACAGCCTTACACACTGAGCATGCTCAGACAGCCTTACACACTGAGCATGCTCAGACAGCCTTACACACTGAGCATGCTCAGTCAGCCTTACACACTGAGCATGCTCAGACAGCCTTACACACTGAGCATGCTCAGACAGCCTTACACACTGAGCATGCTCAGACAGCCTTACATACTGAGCATGCTCAGTTAGCCTTACAGACTGAGCATGCTCAGACAGCCTTACAGACTGAGCATGCTCAGACAGCCTTACACACTGAGCATGCTCAGACAGCCTTACACACTGAGCATGCTCAGTTAGCCTTACAGACTGAGCATGCTCAGACAGCCTTACACTGAGCATGCTCAGACAGCCTTACAGACTGAGCATGCTCAGACAGCCTTACACACTGAGCATGCTCAGTTAGCCTTACAGACTGAGCATGCTCAGACAGCCTTACAGACTGAGCATGCTCAGACAGCCTTACAGACTGAGCATGCTCAGACAGCCTTACAGACTGAGCATGCTCAGACAGCCTTACAGACTGAGCATGCTCAGACAGCCTTACACACTGAGCATGCTCAGACAGCCTTACAGACTGAGCATGCTCAGTCAGCCTTACAGACTGAGCATGCTCAGACAGCCTTGCACACTGAGCATGCTCAGACAGCCTTACACACTGAGCATGCTCAGTTAGCCTTACAGACTGAGCATGCTCAGACAGCCTTACAGACTGAGCATGCTCAGACAGCCTTACACACTGAGCATGCTCAGACAGCCTTACACACTGAGCATGCTCAGTTAGCCTTACAGACTGAGCATGCTCAGACAGCCTTACAGACTGAGCATGCTCAGACAGCCTTGCACACTGAGCATGCTCAGTTAATCTCACAGACTGAGCATGCTCAGACAGCCTTACAGACTGAGCATGCTCAGACAGCCTTACACACTGAGCATGCTCAGTCAGCCTTACAGACTGAGCATGCTCAGACAGCCTTACACACTGAGCATGCTCAGTTAGCCTTACAGACTGAGCATGCTCAGACAGCCTTACACACTGAGCATGCTCAGACAGCCTTACACACTGAGCATGCTCAGTCAGCCTTACAGACTGAGCATGCTCAGACAGCCTTACACACTGAGCATGCTCAGTCAGCCTTACAGACTGAGCATGCTCAGACAGCCTTGCACACTGAGCATGCTCAGACAGCCTTACACACTGAGCATGCTCAGACAGCCTTACACACTGAGCATGCTCAGTTAGCCTTACAGACTGAGCATGCTCAGTCAGCCTTACAGACTGAGCATGCTCAGACAGCCTTACAGACTGAGCATGCTCAGACAGCCTTACACACTGAGCATGCTCAGACAGCCTTACACACTGAGCATGCTCAGACAGCCTTACAGACTGAGCATGCTCAGCCTTACAGACTGAGCATGCTCAGACAGCCTGACAGCCTGAGCATGCTCAGCACTGAGCATGCTCAGTCAGCCTTACACACTGAGCATGCTCAGACAGCCTTACAGACTGAGCATGCTCAGTTAGCCTTACACACTGAGCATGCTCAGACAGCCTTACAGACTGAGCATGCTCAGACAACCTTACACACTGAGCATGCTCAGACAGCCTTACACACTGAGCATGCTCAGACAGCCTTACACACTGAGCATGCTCAGTCAGCCTTACACACTGAGCATGCTCAGACAGCCCTTCACACTGAGCATGCTCAGACAGCCTTACATACTGAGCATGCTCAGATAGCCTTACACACTGAGCATGCTCAGTTAGCCTTACAGACTGAGCATGCTCAGACAGCCTTACACACACTGAGCATGCTCAGACAGCCTTACACTGAGCATGCTCAGACAGCCTTGTACACTGAGCATGCTCAGTTAGCCTTACAGACTGAGCAGCTGCATCCTCACAGCCTTACAGACTGAGCATGCTCAGACAGCCTTACAGACTGAGCATGCTCAGACAGCCTTACACACTGAGCATGCTCAGTTAGCCTTACAGACTGAGCATGCTCAGTTAGCCTTACACACTGAGCATGCTCAGACAGCCTTACACACTGAGCATGCTCAGACAGCCTTACAGACTGAGCATGCTCAGACAGCCTTACACACTGAGCATGCTCAGACAGCCTTACACACTGAGCATGCTCAGACAGCCTTACAGACTGAGCATGCTCAGTCAGCCTTACAGACTGAGCATGCTCAGACAGCCTTACACACTGAGCATGCTCAGACAGCCTTACACACTGAGCATGCTCAGTTAGCCTTACAGACTGAGCATGCTCAGACAGCCTTACAGACTGAGCATGCTCAGACAGCCTTACACACTGAGCATGCTCAGACAGCCTTACACACTGAGCATGCTCAGACAGCCTTACACACTGAGCATGCTCAGACAGCCTTACAGACTGAGCATGCTCAGACAGCCTTACACACTGAGCATGCTCAGTTCAGCCTTACAGACTGAGCATGCTCAGACAGCCTTACACACTGAGCATGCTCAGTCAGCCTTACAGACTGAGCATGCTCAGACAGCCTTACACACTGAGCATGCTCAGACAGCCTTACACACTGAGCATGCTCAGTTCAGCCTTACAGACTGAGCATGCTCAGACAGCCTTACACACTGAGCATGCTCAGTCACAGAGCAGCTTACAGACTGAGCATGCTCAGACAGCCTTACACACTGAGCATGCTCAGACAGCCTTACACACTGAGCATGCTCAGACAGCCTTACACACTGAGCATGCTCAGTTAGCCTTACAGACTGAGCATGCTCAGTCAGCCTTACAGACTGAGCATGCTCAGTCAGCCTTACAGACTGAGCATGCTCAGACAGCTCAGACCTTACACTGAGCATGCTCAGCACAGACTGAGCTCAGCAGCCTTACACTGAGCATGCTCAGCCTTACAGACTGAGCATGCTCAGACAGCCTTACACACTGAGCATGCTCAGACAGCCTTACACACTGAGCATGCTCAGACAGCCTTACAGACTGAGCATGCTCAGACAGCCTTACACACTGAGCATGCTCAGACAGCCTTACACACTGAGCATGCTCAGACAGCCTTACACACTGAGCATGCTCAGTTAGCCTTACAGACTGAGCATGCTCAGACAGCCTTACACACTGAGCATGCTCAGACAGCCTTACACACTGAGCATGCTCAGTTACAGCCTTACAGACTGAGCATGCTCAGACAGCCTTACAGACTGAGCATGCTCAGACAGCCTTACAGACTGAGCATGCTCAGACAGCCTTACAACACTGAGCATGCTCAGACAGCCTTACACACTGAGCATGCTCAGACAGCCTTACACACTGAGCATGCTCAGACAGCCTTACAGACTGAGCATGCTCAGACAGCCTTACAGACTGAGCATGCTCAGACAGCCTTACAGACTGAGCATGCTCAGACAGCCTTACAGACTGAGCATGCTCAGACAGCCTTACAGACTGAGCATGCTCAGACAGCCTTACAGACTGAGCATGCTCAGTTAGCCTTACAGACTGAGCATGCTCAGACAGCCTTACAGACTGAGCATGCTCAGTCAGCCTTACAGACTGAGCATGCTCAGACAGCCTTACACACTGAGCATGCTCAGACAGCCTTACACACTGAGCATGCTCAGACAGCCTTACACACTGAGCATGCTCAGACAGCCTTACAGACTGAGCATGCTCAGACAGCCTTACACTGAGCATGCTCAGACAGCCTTACACAGCTGAGCATGCTCAGACAGCCTTACACACTGAGCATGCTCAGACAGCAGACCATGCTCTCAGCAGCCTTACAGCTGAGCATGCTCAGACAGCCTTACAGACTGAGCATGCTCAGACAGCCTTACACACTGAGCATGCTCAGTTAGCCTTACAGACTGAGCATGCTCAGACAGCCTTACAGACTGAGCATGCTCAGACAGCCTTACACACTGAGCATGCTCAGACAGCCTACCATGCTCAGTCAGACTTACAGACTGAGCATGCTCAGACAGCCTTACACACTGAGCATGCTCAGACAACTGAGCATGCTCAGACAGCCTTACAGACTGAGCATGCTCAGACAGCCTTACACACTGAGCATGCTCAGTTAGCCTTACAGACTGAGCATGCTCAGACAGCCTTACAGACTGAGCATGCTCAGTTAGCCTTACAGACTGAGCATGCTCAGACAGCCTTACAGACTGAGCATGCTCAGACAGCTCCTGACACACTGAGCATGCTCAGACAGCCTTACACACTGAGCATGCTCAGACAGCCTTACACACTGAGCATGCTCAGACAACCGTCCATGCTCAGTCAGATTTACAGACTGAGCATGCTCAGACAGCCTTACATACTGAGCATGCTCATACAACAGACTGAGCATGCTCAGACAGCCTTACATACTGAGCATGCTCAGACAGCCTTACACACTGAGCATGCTCAGTTAGCCTTACATACTGAGCATGCTCAGACAGCCTTACACACTGAGCATGCTCAGTCAGCCTTACACACTGAGCATGCTCAGACAACCGACCATGCTCAGTCAGACTTACAGACTGAGCATGCTCAGACAGCCTTACACACTGAGCATGCTCAGACAGCCTTACACACTGAGCATGCTCAGACACAGCCTTACAGACTGAGCATGCTCAGACAGCCTTACACACTGAGCATGCTCAGAGCCTTACACACTGAGCATGCTCAGTTAGCCTTACAGACTGAGCATGCTCAGACAGCCTTACACACTGAGCATGCTCAGACAGCCTTACAGACTGAGCATGCTCAGTTAGCCTTACAGACTGAGCATGCTCAGACAGCCTTACAGACTGAGCATGCTCAGACACTGAGCATGCTCAGACAGCCTTACAGACTGAGCATGCTCAGACAGCCTTGCACACTGAGCATGCTCAGTTAGCCTTACAGACTGAGCATGCTCAGACAGCCTTACACACTGAGCATGCTCAGTTAACCTTACAGACTGAGCATGCTCAGACAGCCTTACACACTGAGCATGCTCAGACAACTGTGCATGCTCAGACAGCCTTACACACTGAGCATGCTCAGTTAGCCTTACAGACTGAGCATGCTCAGACAGCCTTACAGACTGAGCATGCTCAGTTAGCCTTACAGACTGAGCATGCTCAGACAGCCTTACACACTGAGCATGCTCAGTTGCCTTACAGACTGAGCATGCTTAGACAAACTGAGCATGCTCAGTCAGCCTTACAGACTGAGCATGCTCAGTCAGCCTTACAGACTGAGCATGCTCAGACACTGAGCATGCTTACACACTGAGCATGCTCAGACAGCCTTACACACTGAGCATGCTCAGACAGCCTTACAGACTGAGCATGCTCAGACAGCCTTACAGACTGAGCATGCTCAGTTAGCCTTACAGACTGAGCATGCTCAGACAGCCTTACGCTCAGTTAGCCTTACAGACTGAGCATGCTCAGACAGCCTTACACACTGAGCATGCTCAGACACAGCCTTACACTGAGCATGCTCAGACAGCCTTACACACTGAGCATGCTCAGAACAGCCTTACAGACTGAGCATGCTCAGACAGCCTTACACAGACTGAGCATGCTCAGTTAGCCTTACAGACTGAGCATGCTCAGACAGCCTTACACACTGAGCATGCTCAGACAGCCTTACAGACTGAGCATGCTCAGACAGCCTTACAGACTGAGCATGCTCAGACAGCCTTACACACTGAGCATGCTCAGACAGCCTTACACACTGAGCATGCTCAGTTACAACTGAGCATGCTCAGACAGCCTTACAGACTGAGCATGCTCAGACAGCCTTACACACTGACTGAGCATGCTCAGACAGCCTTACACACTGAGCATGCTCAGACAGCCTTACAGACTGAGCATGCTCAGCCTTACACTGAGCATGCTCAGACAGCCTTAGACAGACTGAGCATGCTCAGACAGCCTTACAGACTGAGCATGCTCAGCCTTACAGACTGAGCACAGACTGAGCATGCTCAGAGCCTTACAGACTGAGCATGCTCAGACAGCCTTACACTGAGCATGCTCAGTTAGCCTTACAGACTGAGCATGCTCAGACAGCCTTACAGACTGCAGTTAGCATTACAGACTGAGCATGCTCAGACAGCCTTACACACTGAGCATGCTCAGACAGCCTTACAGACTGAGCATGCTCAGACAGCCTTACAGACTGAGCATGCTCAGACAGCCTTACAGACTGAGCATGCTCAGTCAGCCTTACAGACTGAGCATGCTCAGTTAGCCTTACAGACTGAGCATGCTCAGACAGCCTTACAGACTGAGCATGCTCAGTCAGCCTTTCAGACTGAGCATGCTCAGACAGCCTTACACACTGAGCATGCTCAGTCAGCCTTACAGACTGAGCATGCTCAGACAGCCTTACAGACTGAGCATGCTCAGACAGCCTTACACACTGAGCATGCTCAGACAGCCTTACAGACTGAGCATGCTCAGACAGCCTTACAGACTGAGCATGCTCAGACAGCCTTACAGACTGAGCATGCTCAGACAGCCTTACAGACTGAGCATGCTCAGTTAGCCTTACAGACTGAGCATGCTCAGTCAGCTTACACACTGAGCATGCTCAGACAGCCTTACAGACTGAGCATGCTCAGACAACTAAGCATGCTCAGACTGAGCATGCTCAGTTAGCCTTACAGACTGAGCATGCTCAGACAGCCTTACAGACTGAGCATGCTCAGACAGCCTTGAAGACTGAGCATGCTCAGACAGCCTTACAGACTGAGCATGCTCAGTCAGCCTTACAGACTGAGCATGCTCAGACAACTAAGCATGCTCAGACTGAGCATGCTCAGACAGCCTTACAGACTGAGCATGCTCAGTCAGCCTTACAGACTGAGCATGCTCAGTCAGCCTTACAGACTGAGCATGCTCAGTCAGCCTTACAGACTGAGCATGCTCAGACAACTGAGCATGCTCAGACTGAGCATGCTCAGTTAGCCTTACAGACTGAGCATGCTCAGACAACTAAGCAGCTACAGACTGAGCATGCTCAGTTAGCCTTACAGACTGAGCATGCTCAGACAGCTTTACAGACTGAGCATGCTCAGACAGCCTTACACACTGAGCATGCTCAGACAACTAAGCATGCTTAGGTAGCCTTACAGACTGAGCATGCTCAGACAGCCTTACAGACTGAGCATGCTCAGAGCCTTACAGACTGAGCATGCTCAGTCAGCCTTACAGACTGAGCATGCTCAGACAGCTTACAGACTGAGCATGCTCAGACAACTAAGCATGCTCAGTCCGACTTCCGGGAAAATGGCGGAGTGAGCGGTTGCGCTTTCTGCAGGCTCTGCAAATAAGTTTTGAAACCGTCCTTAATAAGCTGACCTTCAGTAGAAAAGACAACCAGCTACACAGAAAAAAACACAAGTAACTACTGAGCCCCACGGAGCTTTGTTTTTTTTTTTTTCCGAGACAGACCACTTTTTGCTCTAAGTTTTTTCAACGAGATGGCTAACGCTAGCAAAGCGGCTAAAACTCAAATGCTAACGGACCATGACTACGACAGGATAGCCCTGCAAGAGGCATGTGATGATGAGGTGCTACAAGAAATATACGACATGGAAGAAGTGCCTCATGATCATACACCTCTGCCCAGCCCAAATCCCAAGAAGCAGAGATCAAAGGCTAAAGACAACCAGCAGGGTGAGATTACAAATGAAACCATCTTTAATGCAATTCAAGCTCTGATAAAGAGATTTGATGAGCAGGACGACAGGCTGAAAATCTTTGAAAGTCGGATGGAAGCAAACACACAAGCTGTGAGAGAAAATAAGGAAGAAATAAACAAAATGAAAGAAGAAGTAGTGTTACTGAGAAAAGAAAATGTCTCATTGAAGCAGATGTGTCTGAACAAACACGATATAAGAGAAGGTGGGATCTCAGATTGATGGGCCTTCCCGAAAAAGAAAAGGAGAACACAAGAGAGACGGTGATTGGCATCTTGACACGTGTGATCCCGCTGTCAGTGGAGAAGCTCCGCGACTCAGTAGACACAGTGCACCGCCTGGGAAAGAGGAACGACGCAGCTACCAACAAGATGCCCAGACCGATTATCATCCAATTTGCCCTGCGAACTGTTCGTGACGAAATATGGAAGAAATCAAGAGAGGCCAGAGTCTGCAAGGAAATGAACATTCAGTTCAAGGAAGACTTCTCAAAGGAAGATCGTGAGGCTCGTGCAAAGCTCTGGCCCAAGGTGCAAGAAGCCAGACGAAACGGGAAGAAGGCCTGATTAAGAGAAGGGTATGCACTCATGGATGGACACAGAGTTGACCCATAAAAACTGCTATAATAAGCAAATGCTCAGGCACTTTAGTAAAACATATAGTTGCTTCTGCAAGACAGAAATTCAGAAACATGGTAAGATATTTTATGTTTACAGTTATAACTCTCAGGTATTGTTAAGACAAATCTTACCAGGTGGAAGTTAAAATGACTGTTTAAAAAAAAAAAAGTTTGAAGACTTGAATTTAAAGCTGGTATGTTTTTTTTTTCTTGTGGTTTGTGATAGGATGTTATTAAGGACAACATGTTCATTTCTGCACGGAAAAAGCGAAGTTTAAGCGCGTCTTGAAACAATCATTAGTTCTTTTATGTCATTAAATGTAAGGGGGTTGAAAAATAGTACTAAGCGTAAAGCCATTTTTTCTGTTTTGTAAGGATCAAAAATCACAATGTGTTTTTTTTACAGGAGACTCACTCAGTTATGATTGATGAAAAATTTTGGAAACTTCAATGGGGGGATTATGCCTTTTTTGCTCATGGAACGTCACACTCAGCAGGAGTCATGATATTATTTAATAGATTTCCAGGCAGTATAATTGATGGGAAATGGGATACTGAAGGACACTGGTTAATGGTGGTAGTGGAGATAAATGATAAACATTATATCTTAATATGCATTTATGGCTATAACAACAAAGCAGCTAATATAAATCTTTATGCAAAATTAAGTCAACTTATAAATGAATGGAAAACAACATATTGTTCAGACAAAGTGATATTGGGAGGAGACCATAATATAGCCCCAGACTCTTGGCTAGATAGAATACCTCACAGGTATTCTCAACCTGTATACGATGACACCATACTGAATTTATGTACAACAACATGCATAACTGATTATTGGAGAACGTTAAATCCAACATCTGTTCAGTTTACTTGGTATAACTCTGCAGGAAACGGTCAGTGCTCTAGACTAGATTACTGGCTGATTTCAAGCGAGCTATGCAACGATATTTCAAATTGTGACATTTCACCTTCTCCACTCACAGACCACTGCATGATAAGTCTAAACTTAGTAACATCCAAGCAACATCAGAATTCTCCAAATATTTGGAAGTTTAATAATAATTTATTGCAGAATGTTGGTTTCTGTGATCAGGTGAAATCTCTTATTTTGGAGGTTGAGAAATTAGACATGAGTGATACTAATAAATGGGAATGGTTTAAATTTGAGGCCAAACGTATATAGCAATCAACACAGGCAAACAACTGTCACACATAAAGAAACAAAAGCAAAAGGATTGAATTGATAAAATCAACTCTTTAACAAACAATTCTCAAATATCCTTAGAAGACGAAACTGAAATAAAGTAACTACAGTCCCAGTTAGATGACATTTACACACAGCAAAAGCAAATGGAGCTTGTATTCGTTCAAGAGCTAGATGGATCGAAAAGGGTGAAAAGAGTTCAGCATATTTCTTTGGACTCGAAAAACAAAGACAGGCTAAGAGGAAAATAAATAAGCTTATGACAAAAGATGAAGTGGTATTAAAAGATCAGAAATTAATCCAGGAAGAAATTTGTCTCTTCTATAGTAACTTATATAAGTCAAAATTTAATAAATCAGAATGTGACATTCTATTTGAAAGCATCAATGATGACATTAAAAAACTGGATGCAGAAGACAAACATATACTTGAAGAAGAATTAAATATAACAGAAATTGAAAATGCACTAAAACAAATGAAAAACAGTAAATCACCAGGGATCGACGGTTTAACGTCCGAATTCCTAAAACATTTTTGGGTAGACATTAAAAAATTACTGTATAAAAAGCTTTTCTAGAATGTATTAAAAAAGTCTGTCGCATGCTTACTCCATTTATCATTAGATCTGTTACATCTGTTCACTGTGACGCTCCATTCACCTACTGTTTACGTCGGTGCAGCGCCATCTAGTGGCGCAGATGTGTAATGACAGTAGAAAAGTTTTGACCTCGATTATCAGACAACCTACTTTTTGAAAATATTATTTGCGCCCTTTGTGCACAACAACATCTTCTTCTGTACCATGTGAAAGGCCAGAGAGGTTGTGTAAAAAAAAAAAAAAAAAAAGAGGAATCGCTGAAAACCTGTTGAGAAATTGTTACTTCTTAATAAAAATGACAAAAGTTTTCCCTGTCCTGTACATCATTGTTCAAGTTACACAAACATATTCAGTTCCATCTTCCTAGTTTGACCAGCACTTTCACTGTCCTCTGCATGTTCAGGCCATGCCCATGCTATTCTTTTAAAGTGACAAAAAGAAAAAAAAACATTACACAACCTGCCACATATGATACTTCCATACTGGGAAACTATACACACAGAGAATACATCCATGGCATATTTTATTATACACATATGTGATAATGTATGTAGAAAATTTATTTGGCCATGCATTCTTTGTAATTCATAGTCATTGATGTTCTTTGTAATTCAGAATCATTCCCAAGGGCCATGACAGACAAATATTCAATGCGCCACAAACAGCTATGATTGAGGTCCAACTGCCTGTGATTATACACTCGACCAGTAGGCGGTGTCGTGTGCAGATGAAGCTTCTAGTAATGAACCTTTTCTGAAACCGATCGGCTCAAATGGTTCGGTGCCTCATGAGGCTTCATCTCACCATCACTACAGGAAACTCATCTGCTGCAAGGTGCAGGAAATTTCAGCGTGTGTCAAACCGCTGCTGAATAAGTCCTTGATCAAACTAGTATTTGATTCTAGCGCCGCCATGCTACCGGAAATGCAGCACAAAACCACTTCCGGGTCACGTAAACGGGACCAGTTAAAATATTAAAAACAAATTCGGTCCCGTGGCCCATTTTTTTATTTCGTATTTTTGATCCTAGTCTAAAATTGAAATACGAAAAACCGGGCATTTTTTGTTTTTTATGTTGGATTCAAAAACGAAAAACGACATAAAACGCCCCTTTTTTCCTTTTTTAATTTTTGATTGACAGTTGAAAATGGAAAGAACGAATCATACACGGGATTACTTCCCTCACCACGGTGTGGATTCCCCGGTCACGGTTGGGCTGAGTGCATCTGCGTGGTATTTCTGGCTGCGTGACTCAGCCTCAACCCTACAGCAGGCCCAGCCACTCTTACTCGCCCGTTAATTACATAAACAGTAACATGTCAGGCGCGACTTTATGAAGAGTGATGGATCCGGGGCCTCCGGGACGCCGCGGGTCCTGTGTTTAAAGGGGCCGGTGTTTACCGCTTGACGGTGAGGCGGAACTCGGCGACTCGGGTAAAAATAACGTTCTGTTGCATTTGCTGAAAATGTCACGGTGCCCAACACAAACAATCTGTCGAAAACTCCTCAAGCTCCTCTGACTCCTCCTGGTGCTTCTGCAACAGTTTGCAAGCGTTGCTGTGTCGCCTGGTTGAAAGCCTCGGAGCGGCGTTCCCCGGTTCTGGTCCTCGAGGGTTAGGGTTAGGGTTAGGGCTGCTGCCCTGCTCCAACAGCCTAACCCTAACCCTAACCCCCTAACCCTAACCCTAACGGACAGGTCATTAACAGAACTCGATGGCGAGCTGACGGTGATGCATTCATCTGAATCAGGTCTTTCAGGGTGTATTATCTAGAGCTGTAGCGATACACTAATCTTCCAATACGATACACGATATTCAGCTCACGATACGATATATATCGATATTCATCTTACAATACATTTACCACATTTTCCGAAAGATTTTAAAGGAACGCAGTGATTTTGGTGACATCTTGTGAGTGTTCCAATGACTTTGTTTGAATTTATTGAACTGAAAGCATCAATTACACATTTAGGTGCGTTTACATGTGAAGTTTAATTCCTCTTTAATTCAGAATTACATTTAAATCCGATTGAAAATGATTAAAAATGACCATGTAACCAGTTAATTCCGAATGAAAATGTCCATTCCGAATCAAACTTAATTCTGAAGTAAGTTGCTGGTTTATTCTGATTTTAAATCAGAATAGAATAATTCCGCGGTCATGTATACACTCATTCCGCTTTAAATAAATTCTGGTCTTTCTGCGCATGCTAGTTCCCTTGCCCGTCTGTCGCGATGACGCTTTTATTAACATCATCGACATGATGTTGTCGTCACATCAAAACAAGTCCAAAAAGGATGCTAATAATGTAGTTGCTAATCGAGTAAGTTTGCTTTCTTCCGGTAGACGTAAATACATAAAGACGTCCCCCCCCCCATCCAATCAGAACCCTTCCCAACCCCCAGACCTTAAGCGGAATTGGTTAAAGCCGATCAAACTGGTTTTCCATGTAAACCTCAATTTGGAATTACTATTTCCATGTAAACTCGAAGGAAAATAGTTTAATTCTAAATTATTTAATTTCGGAATAATTAATTCCGAATTAAAAAAACATCATGTAACCGTGGCCATTATATGGCTGACAGGCAGCTTGCAAATGCTGGACAAAATGAATAAAAGGTGTGTGAGAAAAATAGTTTCAATTATTTAAACAGTGCAAATTGTTGCTTGCAAGCTTTTAAAGGTGGGTCACGGGGGTTTTGAAAGAAGCTTAGAATATCGATACCCGCGGCTAAAAAATCGATACTTTCTCGCAGCGAGCCGTTAATGCTATATACTGCAATGCAGTATGTGTAGTTTTATATGATTTTTACCTTATCACACGTATTTAAAAAAAATCATCCCCTGTGTAGTTGTTTAGCTGTATTTTTACGTTTGCAGCCTGCCCCCTGGTGGTCATTTCTTGAACTGCAACTGTGGCTACTTCTTCTGTGGTTTTGAGCTGTTGAATGAACCAGATGTTGCTGGAAAGAAGGTTCTCTTGTTTCTGTTGTTCTGCTTCGTGGACCCTGGTAGGAGGAGTTAGGAGGGGTAACCGTCCGTCCTTCATCTCGGCACCGCTGACTCTCGGCTTCACGTCCTCACGCCAGTCACTGACTCAGTCGGGATGTTTTTGAATGTAAAATATCTTTATTTGATTTTCTCAAAATGTGTTTTTAATAACAGAAATTTTTTTTCTTAATCACTGTGAGTTTGAATATTATTCACAAATAGGAATTAAACATAATCTTCAAATCAAAATCGGCATGTCATCATGATGAGCGACAGCCGTCTAGTCCGTCAGCTCATCCACAATCAAGCAACGTTATACGCATACTTTTATAGATTTTTTTTTTTTTTTTTTTTTGGGCTTTCAACAAGCTTTGAAGATTCAACAAGCAGTCGTCCTTTAATGAGTCGAAACTGAATCTGAGATGTCACGTCTGATGGGGTCGAACAACAGCCGTCGTACTTAAATACTCTGAAAGAAAACCATAAATGAAAAGAGCCCAGTATTCAACACGTAAAACAAAGATCTCATTGGAAATACTTGACAAATATCTGTATATCACTCTTTTGTTGTACAAAACCAAAACTGTTGTTTTTTTTTTCTTTTCTTTTCTTTTTTTTTGTGGTAACACATGATAGTTGATGGTATTTTGGCAACATCTGCATTTCAGGAGTTAACAGAAGGTCAAGTAGAATAACATAAGTCACTGAACAGTATCCGTTTCTGCTCCCTCCCCCCCCCCCCCCACAATACATCTTTATACATGATATTGCATGATTAAAAGATGATAAATCATTGACATATCTATGACATTTACACAGTCCACAAACTTCTTGTTTGCAGCTAAATACTGGAATCGTCTTCCCCGTTTCAGTTTCCTTCACGCGTTTAAACGATCCTGCAAAGCGAAGACTGAGGTGAATTCAGCTTTGGAGTCCAATCGTTAGATGAGATTAACAGAAAATCGCCTTTTATTTCCCATTTTCTAATACTAAATATTAAAAAGGTGTCTCCCCTCCCCCAAAAGCGAGGAAAATAATGGTCCTTCACTGGTTTTTAATTCTTTGACTTGAAACTGAATTGACCTCAAATCTGCAGTTAAACCCACCTGGTTTCAAAGCTCAGTCTGAGTTTGTAGTCTTTAGTAGAAAAAAACTACCGTGTCACTACTGGTTTTGCTGGTTCTGCACCACATCAGTGAAATGAAGAGTTCTTAGAGGCACCTGGAGTGGTACAAATATGTGCTCATCAGGGTTAAGGTATTATCAGTTCCTTATTAACATTTGTTTTTTTTTTTTTCTTTTTTTTTTTCCAGTTCGTCATCAAGTCCTCGGGAACAGAGTACCCGGAGTACGAGAATCCACGTTTCAATGACCGTCTCGGTTCTGATGCTTGGAAGCCTAAAACAGCCACTTTTATTTTTTCTTTCTTCCCCCTCTTTATTTTCTTTGTGTAGATTCGTCACAAAAGCGTTAGAAAAAACAGACGCGCTCCAAAGGAGATGCTTTCACGGCTCGTTCCCAGTTCCTCCGTCGGTCCCTTCGTTTCTGCAGGAACCTCCCAGAGTTCCTCCCTCAGCTGCCCCCGGAGCTTTTATCTGGCCTTACGTCGGTGTAAAAAAAAAAAAAAAAAAAAAAATTCAACTCGCAAAAGTTGCGAGCGCCCGGCGCCGGTTGAGGTAATAGATTTTCGTGGCGGGAGAATTTGGAAAAGGTTCGGACATGTTTTCTTTCCACACAGGAATATGGGTGTTGGGATTAAAATGATCTGAGGACTGTTTAACTGCTAAAGCTGAATCTTGATTGACTGGCTGGCTGCTTTTATGATTCGCTGCTTTATGACCTAACGACTGGAACATCCTCCCCGAACCCCAACAGTTTGCGATGGCATCGATAAAAACATTTGAGGGACATCTTATTTCCTGGACAAACACAACCACATGTGTCTGGACCTGCTGTTGGCCATTTGGACTCTGAGACAAAGGGCCAAAAAACTTAGGAGAAGAACAAGGATCCGCCTTTTCTGTGACTATAACAACTGAGTATAATTTGACAATCGTGTCCATTTCCCTGGTATCTCTTCGGCCTGATTCAAATATTCTGCGTGGCATATTGATTCCTTGTATTCATGATTGTACTAAACTCTTTAATTGACGTTTGTTTCTAGTCTCGTCCATGGCACCAGATAAAAGAACACGGAGAATAACTTTCATGGGCGAGGAGCCGTCAGCAGGGAGGAACGCTGAAGCGTCTCATGGGCAAACATCTGCTTTTGGTCGAGGAAGCCCCGCCCCCGACTGGGCGAGGACATTCAGAGTCGTGCAAGCAACTCGCTGGCTTTTGAAAAACTAATGTTTCGTTTGTTGGACGACGCAGTCAAATTGATAAGAGAAGCAATTAGATGTTAGCGCTGGCTAGCTTGTCTGTTTAGAAAAAAAAAAGGAAACTGCAATTCTTCATGCTGAACACCAGGGGGCATGTTCTGTTTTTCGTACAGAACAACGGAGGCCAAGTGGAAACGGGCCCGTAAATCTCAAAAACTAACTGCCAACTGAACGTACTTATATATTAATGTACGCACATGTAAATAAAGACGGTGATTCTTCTCACGCGTTTACGTCGGCGCGTGTGTAGCTTAACCAAACAGATCGTTTTATTGTTCAAATACTTGCGCGTTTACTCTCGGGGTGAACTGAAAGGAAGCTGTTTTTGAATGACGGGGGGGGGGGGCATCACTAGATTCAACGTAACAGCTGCCACCATAATGTCTTAAAGGCCCAGGTCGGAAAACCAAAGAAGTGTCGTTCTACTAACGACGTTACAAAACCTCGCGGAGCAACGTGTGGTTGTAATGACTGTATCACAGTTGAAGTTCGCTCACACGTTTGTTGATTGTTTCCATATTGAGCCTTTAATACGGTACTTAATGCGCAGCTTCCTGAGAGTTAGCAAGCTATCTTCCCTTTAAAAAAAAAAAACAAAAAAAACACTGTGCGTCTACCTGCTCTTTCTCAGTCTATCCTGTAGGGATGCAACAACTGGACCGACCGGTTCGGCTAGTTTGGAACGGTTTAGAAAAAGACGTGTTTCCTTCATGTCTGACAGGGAAGCTGAATAAATGCTTCGTATCGAACATCAGTTGGGACCTGCAGTCGGTCAAGGCGTTTTTTTTTTTTTTTTTTGTCTGTGCATCCATTTGTCACCACTTCTGCAGAGTTCAGACCGTTTATCCCCGTGTGCGGCTGTAAACTGTAATTTGGCATTTTTATCGTGTTTTTGGAGCAGCGCCATTCTCCTCGCTTATCAAGGTCCCCGTTCGTTGTTCCTTTGCATATTTCAAGCCTTCACCTCCGGGATGCAGAAACCGTTCTTTACTTGGTTCTTCTTTTTCCAGTTAAGTCGTGTGACGACGCCCTCGCGTTCGACGGCGTGCCTTGAAATACGTCCAGAGCTGTTCCCCCACTTAACTCGAATTACGGCATTTAGCCTGTCAGAAGCTTCTGATGCTGAAACATCATCACGTTGAAGTCTCCGAGCAGTTAAAGACACAGTCAACTTCATGAATACAAACTTCTAGCTCGGAAGAAAGGAATAAAATCGTCTTTTTAGTTCGTCTGATGATTTACAAAGAGAAAGGATTCTCGATTTCTTCTATCTGACCTCTAAACAGAAAGGTTTCTTCAACTTTCCTGTCAGACATGAAGTGTCTTCTCCTAAACTTGACATAAATGTCCGGTCTCTTCTACCAAAGTGAAGATCGTTAATTAATTTTCTTCAACCAAGCTGGCGGTATTTAATGATTTAAGATTAATTATTTGTCTCGTCCGCAGTGAACGGATTACATTTTACCGTGCGAGTACCTCGCTAAGCTGAAATTCTCCCCGTCGTGTTGTGTTGGATGATGCAGATGACGGCGCGTCGCTGTGAAACGGCTTCATCTGCAGGGTCTTACGGCGCCGCCGCCGCACGTCGTATCGGTTCGTCACGTGAAACAATTATCCGTGCTGCGCGGCCCGTTTTAATTCTGTCATGACTTAGCCCGAGGTTTGGGGGTTTCGGTTGCAGCGCGTCAGCCTGAGAGGGATGAAGGCCCCATGGCGCCCTGGATTACAGCAGCCGCGGCTCGTCACGGTGGAATCCCGCCTGTCGCCGGGATCAGGACGATCTGCGTCGCCGGTCGGGACGTGTGAAGTAGGTGGAGACGGCGGGAGATTCAACTGCGCTCATGGGTCTGGATCGTTATATATTATATATGGAGCGAGTACCTTTTTTTTTTTCAAGGTAGCACAGATTTGAATAATTAAAACAAGCAAACCAGCGTCTCCTCGGTTATCCCGTCAGGTGGAAAAGCGGTCACCTCCGGGTCGAGATATTCCACACGGATCACAACTTGTGCTGCCGGACGAGCGGTTGGTCGCCGTCAAACTCATCATCACGTACAGCAGAGCAGAGATACAGCGGTGGATAATTCAGGCGAGCAGCCGTCACTGAGGACGCTCAGGTTATGTAATCTGCACTTCCTCTGGGGATTCAGAGGGTTTTACCCTCCCAAGTTCATAAAAAATTACTCAACACAGTGAGATCGCTTTCTTTTTTTTTTCATTTGAGTGTTTTTGAACAGATTTCGATTAGAGCTCTTGAAACACGACAGGAACTTGAGACGTCATCGACTGCGTCCACGTCAGGCGGAGCGACACTGACTGAGCCGAGCGTGGAAGTGCCACCGCGTCGTCATAAAACCGCCGATACTGTAGTTCTGGAATCATTTAGAAGATTTTTAAATTTCGATTCCTTTTTTCGGTTACTAAATGTCTGCACTATTTATTTATTTTTTTTGATTTACTGCACTAGTTTGTTGATGTTACTCCGCCCGGCGTACTCAACTCCGCGCTAGTGTCGACGTCAGGTCCGTCGCCGACGGGACTTCACTCGCCACAACATGGATCCCAAGAGACGCCGCTCTGGAGTTTGGCTGCATTTCAGTCCGGGAAATGACGGCTAGCTGGCGCAGCGCAACATCTGCAGGAAGCGTGTTACTGCCAAAGGAGGGAGCACGACTAATATGGCAAAACACCTTCACCTGCATGGCATCACAAAAATAAACGAGTGTTCCGTATTTAATTGACCTTTCTGTAAGCACCGCCCCCTTCCTAGTTACTGTTGCTAGGTCGGACTAACTTTCTGCTCCTCCTCGCTATTTTTCCGATGTGTATCATCAGTGTTAATATTACACTATAATAACTCCATGGTGAAATATTGCTGCTGGGGACCTGCAACAGTGACTCAAGGTGTCCAGAACTTTTGGACGGACATTTTTATTCCTTTTCCCAAACCGAACAAACAACGTCAAACACCATTCACGTTGGCTGCGACGGGTAAAATGACTGGAGCAAACACACGAGTGCCACAGAAAAGTAACAGCCTATGTGGTTAAAAGGCTCCTCCCCTTCTCAGTTTTTTTTATGAAAAAATTCTACCGTTAGATAAGTCGCGATCTGTTGACCTACACATCAAAGAATCGGAATCGAGAATCGGTCAAGTGGAGACGGATTGGATTTTAGAGCCGGTCCCATTTAATGACCTGCAGTTTTTCCTCATGTTGCCCCCCCCACCCCATTTGATCAAGGCCAACCTCGTTCTGGGAGTCCTGGTCTAAACTGAACCGCGATTACGGTGCTCACGCAGGAACGCAAAAACCCGAAGTTTAAGTGCACTAAAACCAGCGCTCTTCGCGCCATCGACCCCCGTTAGCTTGAAGTACTCTACGTTTTAAACATTTTCGTGGCTCATCGTTAGCATCAGCCGTGACTTCAGCGGGCGGCGCCGCTTCCTCAAAGAGGCCTGATAAGTGACATCACCTTAAGACGACGCAGCACTGGGGGCCAACTCCAGCAGCCGTGTTCACGCAGTCTTAAGACATCTGTAGAGTAAACTGGGACCACAAACTGGAGTAAACTGCACACTGGGAGGTTTGTGGGAGATGAGAAAGAAAAAAAAAAACAAGTATTTCCAACTCTGAATTGACAGCTGAAGTCAGCTGATTTAAATACCACCATAAGAAGGTTCTTTTGAATTTTTTTCTTCTTTTTTCTTCCAGTGAAAAAAACTTGTGATGAGACACAAACGTCCTGATTGGTGGTGCTCTCCTTCACCGTGGAACGTCCAGGTAAGATCAACGTCATCCCGCTAAATCAGCGGCGGGGAGTCACAGAAACACAAAGTACTCAGATGTTTTTTTTTTTTTTTTCCAGCACGAGGAACACTGAAACCGAGGGAAGGAATGCTCGGATGCGCTGGAGTCGGATGAGGTTTTGTCGTTGGCTGTTGTTGTCAGCAGTTGTGTTATTTACATCGATCAGTCTGTACAGTAGAGAATCTCCCAGAGATGTTAAGTTCTGTAAAGCTGCGATGGGGGCGCTCCTTTAAATCCCTCTGGTCCTCAGATGAAGAGCCATACGCGTCCCTGCTGAAGTGGTTTTGAATTTTTAATAGCGGACTCGCCGCTGTGCGACACGCCAACTCAAAGTCGGGAACATTTTAAAGAAATGAAACGGATGCCATGGTTCTTCATCTGAAGGATTGAATTTCTCACACAAATCAAGACTTCAAATACAATAAATCCTTTTTTTTTTTTATCATAAAGGTATTTGTTGAGAAAGTCGAGTGTTAAATGTACTGTACAACCTTTGTATAATTTTTTTTCTCCAAAATATAGTTTATCCCAGTGTGTTTGTTGTCGTCGTTTTTTTTTTTTTTTTTTTAAATATATCTTACAGGATCCTGTACACTTGGTGTCTGCATTGAGTTTGGAGGGGCATCCTGATCGTTGGAGAGGAGAGGAGAGGAAGAGGAGGAGGGTGGAGGCGGCGAAGAGAGAGAAGAGGAGAGGAAAAAAACAACAGAAGTTGTCCGGTGCCGTCGTTGCTCTCAGTGAAGACGCTGGACTCCGTACCGGGGCTCCCGCCGGTCCCGGACCTCGATCTGCAGGAGACGGAGACGTAACGGGACGTCACGACCAAACTTTAACTTTAAAAAGCTCCTTTCAAACAAAACAGGCAACTCAGAGAGGTTACAAGGTTAAAACAACAACAACAACAACAAAAACCCAGACATCTACAGTCATGGAAAAAATTATTAGACCCTCCTTGTTTTCTTCAGTTTCTTGTTCATTTTAATGCCTGGTACAACTAAAGGTACATTTGTTTGGACAAACATAACGATAACCACAAAGATTGCTCATAAGAGTTTTATTTAAGAGCTGATATCTTACCATTTTCCAT
The DNA here is from genome assembly GCA_018398805.1 of Hirundichthys speculiger. Taxonomy (NCBI): domain Eukaryota; kingdom Metazoa; phylum Chordata; class Actinopteri; order Beloniformes; family Exocoetidae; genus Hirundichthys; species Hirundichthys speculiger. The sequence goes on from JAGFBZ010002870.1 coordinate 24,255, forward strand.
GGTTTTCTTGATTATAACCTAAATCACTTAAGTTTTTACATCAATAGCTATGGCGTTGTACTGCCAAAAACACTGCTTTTATGCATTCAGTGTTTTCTTTTCTGTCTGTTTTAGTCACATGATGACGTTTAGTGGTACCAGGTATTAAAATGAACAAGAAAGTGAAGAAAAAATGCTGGTCTAGTAATTTTTTCCATGACTGTATGTATATGTGTGTGTTAAAGTCATAAAAACAGCTTTGAACTGGAGGTGTTTGAGTTTAACCCCTTAAACTACTTTTTAAACTTTTATCTTAAAACGCATCCTTGAATTCAATCAGTAAGAGATGGAAAACATCTCTCGTAACATCAATCACATCTGTACGACGGAGTATCAGGGCCACACTGAGAAAAAAACTGTGGGCAATTTTTTTTTTTTCATTCCTAACTTGGAGAAGAAAGTCAAAATATGGGAATAAAGTCGTAATATTGAGAATAAAGACGAAATGTCAAGAATAAAGACGAAATGTCGAGAATAAAGTCGAAATGTTGAGAATAAAGATGAAATGTCGAGAATAAAGTCGAAATGTTGAGAATAAAGTTGAAATTTCGAAAATAAAGTTGAAATGTCGAGAATAAATTCGAAATGTCGAGAAAAAAGTTAAAATGTCGAGAAAAAAGTTAAAATGTTGAGAATAAAGATGAAATGTCAAGAATAAAGTTGAAATGTCGAGAATAAAGTCGAAATGTCGAGAATAAAGTTGAAATGTCGAGAATAAAGTAGAAACGTCGAGAATAAAGTCGAAACGTTGAGAATAAAGTTAAAATGTCGAGAATAAAGTCGAAATGTTGAGAATAAAGATGAAATGTCAAGAATAAAGTTGAAATGTCGAGAATAAAGTCGAAATGTCGAGAATAAAGTTGAAATGTCAAGAATAAAGACAAAATGTCGGTGGAAATGTTGGTAGAGTAAAGCTGGTTTGAGTAAATCTTTAAGACAACTTTAATGTGGAAACTGCATTTCGACTTCATTCTCGACATTTCGACTTTATTCTCGTAAGTGAGGAATGAAACATTTTTTTTTTCTCAGTGTGGCCCTAATACTCCATCGTACATCTGTGATGGAATAAGTAAAAAAAACCACGACTACTATCAGGACCTCATGACCACAATACTCCGTTGTCTGCCCTTTGAACACGACGCACATAAAATGTAGGCTGTAATGCAAGTCAACTTACCCTCGACACAGCGAAATCTGCAGGCACAGAAAGAAAACAAGCGTTGGCATAAAGTGATGCATGAGCAGGAGAAGTGCATATTTGTGCAAAACGTGATTACGCTGATGCAAGTATGAGTTAAACATTTGGACCTTTTGTTATTGGAAAGCAGAACAACAGAGGTTAACTTTCTTAAAGATATTCTTTCCAACTTGCAGTCTGATTGAATAAAACGTAGAGATCCCCATGTTGCAGGGTTGGATGGAGGTTTTCCAAAACGTGTCAAAAGCAGACTGAGTTCACACACCGTCAGTTAATTATGAAGAGCTGCGTCACAGACGTTGAAGGGCTACGCACCGACTCAGAGAACCGAAGTCACAGAACCAAGTGGAAATTATTGCATTGACTTCGTCCCATAATTTGTCCCGTGGTGACGGAAAAACACACATCCCAGTTTTCACCTGTCAGTTTGGATTATCGGATTTATCATAACCGCCGCCTCGTTAGCTCGGCCTCATTTGTTAAATTTTAGTAAACCTGCTAGTAGATTTGCACATAAACCACCTTCCTAAAGTCTAGTTTATGCTTTGGCGTTAAACTGATGGCGTACCTACGCTGTCGGTGGGGGGTCCCTACGCTGTAAACTACGCTGGACCCTTCTCAAATGCTACTACACGTCTTGTCAATGCGTAGCGCAACAAATGTAATCGTTCCTGCTGCTACTTCTTCTTTGTTGTCTTTAAGTCGGGTAGAACGATGGTTTGCTGCCATGTTTGTAAAAATTACAGGTGCTCAGCTCCAGCGGACATAAGATGTTTTCCCCGTTACATTACCGTCTCTGAGATTCGTAGAAAGTGAACAAAAGGAAGAAAACAACCGGTTTGTGTTTGGTGTTGCAGATGCAACGACAGCGGACCAATATGAACGACAAAAGCATGACAGGCCCCCGTGATGTATTGCCCCCTTGTAGTTAGAAGTGGTATTACTTCACAGGGCGGCTCTAACCTTAGCGACGTATATCCTGTAACATTGATCCTTGACATAACTAGAGATCTTCACGGGTCCACTTATGTGGATCCGGACACGAGTGGACTCGTGAAAATTCGACCTGAAACTGACCCGACCCGAGCTATTATCATAAGTCCGGGTTCCGAACCCAAATGGACTCGCAATATTTGGACCCGGAACCCACCCGACCCGAGTCTTTAGTTTCCGACCACGAACTGAACCGAGTTACCTGAATAGAACCGAGACAATCCAGCCCATAGTTGCTCATGTTAAAGTTGTCTAGCATTGAATAAAACTTGATTTTCTTACCTAAAGTTGTCTTCTTCTACCCGGTTCAGTTGCTACATAGGCTACGTGATGTAAACAACAATAAATCCAAGTTGTTATTTTCTTTGTGGATACAGATGCTATTGGTAGCAAATGCTAACGCTAATAGCCTACACCGGTCAGGACGTGTTGTAAATATGTTCTCTCATCCAGCGTTGTCATGTTGGTGATCCGTTGTGCTTTACAGCTGCCGGACAAACCGCTAATAACACGCTACAGCAACACGATTGTTTCATGACAAACACGCCACGTTAATTAATAATCATTTAACTGCTCCGAGTCCTGACATTGGCTAAGCCAAACTACTGTTTGTTTGTTTACTGCTGCTTGACCTGTCACCTGACATTTCACAGCCTATTGGATGGAAGGGGGCGGGGTCAGAGGGGGCTGAGTGACAGCTGCCACCGCCAACATCTTTACCTCTCTCAGGTAAACGCGGACCCAGCCTTTCAGAGAGCAACCGAGACCAACTGTACCGATTCCGACTCAAACGTGGAGTCACGTCTTGTGAATGGACCTGAGACCTGATTCGGGTCAGGTCGGAACCTCGGGTTTTCGGGCTGTCGGGTTGTTCCGAAGACCTCTAGACATAACGTGTCTAAAAACTGCCTTACGTGAAAAACGGAGCTTCTTCTATGTGGGGAAATTAAAAGGAATTTAAATATTAATTTGATGCTTGCTGATACGTACGATGAACCAAAAGCATTTAGACAGGAGTATAAAACAACTCTTTGGACGTGACATCAGTGGAAGTTATAGGGTTTTGAACGCTTTCTGAATGTGTCTAGAGTTATTCTGCACTTAAAGAATAAAAACAAACAATGAGGGAAAACAGTTTTTCAGCAGCACCGGCTGAAAAGTCACATGTCAGTAAAGCGTGTGTCGAGTCACAGCTTGATGCCCGGAGTCGCATCAGGACTCGTTTCTGCGGGAACGAGGTGAGCTCGACTTGCTGGAGCGTCTTCAGCGTTCGCCGGGCCTCCGTTAGCTTTGATTTAAGGGCTTTCGCTTTTTATGAAAGAAACAGACGGGAGGCCCGACGCTAGCTGATGAAGCCACGGAGGCGTTTAACTTGTGAAATCTCTGAGACTGTCAGCGAGGTTAATCAGATAAGAACAGAAAGACACGCCCGCGCACTGGAATATCTCCAGTTACCATGGAAACCATCACGGAGATAGACCGTCGGAGAGGCAAGACATCTTATGTCACTGTTCTCGCTCCGGCTCTCCCTCTCTCACTCCTCCTCCTCCTCCTCCTCCTCTCTCCTTTACTCTATCTCGTCTTTCACCTTCGCTCTTTGTCTTGCAGTGATGTATTTTTGGGTTTCTGGAGTCGGATCAAACGCGCGATGCTCACAGAAGGAGACTTTCTTGTTTCTGAACTGTATCCCCCCTTCCACCCCCCCCCCCCACCTTCACACAGCTGAAACAATGCGATTCGACTGTCCTGATGCAACATCATGCAAACTGTCAGAAACCCACTGGAGGACTCCCTCCCACTCTCCAATTCAGCACTCAAAGCAATTTGGCTGAAGATGCCGAGGTCAGGATGGAGCGGATTCGTTTTTCAACTGAGTCGAGTCTGCAGAAGGGAACCGGATCGAGGACGTGGTCGACCCACCTTTACGGGCACAACGTTACTTTATAAACTTTTACTTTTAGGACATGTTTCAGGCAGTCGAGAGAGTTTCACACCGGTGCTTTGATTGATTTTCTCCACACGGCCCGATGAACTCGCCCCAAAACGTTTAATATACCTCTACTTACGAACCTCTCTACATACGAAATTTTCAGGTTACGAAACGCCTCAATGGGAAAATATCGCTTCTAGTTACGAAATAAATTTCAGGATACAAAAGGCAAAAATCCAGTAGCGCTGCTACTCGCAGCTCCCAGAGTTTACCGAACGTAAACCTACTTGTCGGCTCTGTATCTCGGTTTGAAAGCGGTGCGTCCGAGCTGCTCTGCCATTGGCTATCGCTTAGCATCTTCCTGGCATCCCATTGGCTACCGCTTAGCATCTTCCTGGAATCCCATTGGCTATTGCGTAGCATCTTCCTGGCATCCCATTGGCTATCGCGTAGCATCTTCCTGGCATCCCAGTGGCTATCGCTTAGCATCTTCTTGGCATCCCATTGGCTAGGAGGGCCCCTTGTCTGTATGAGCGTAACCAAGCAACCCAGGTAAACAAACAATTTTTACCTCTGCCAACAAGGTTATGTTTTTGCCGGCATTTATCTGTATGTCTGTCTGTGTTCAAGATAACTCAAAATGTTATGGATACATTTTGATTTAACTTTCAGGAGTTGTTGGAAATGTGAAAAGGAAGAACTGATTTCATTTTGGTTCTGATCCAGAAGAAATCCTGGATTCTGGAACACTTTCAAATTTTCGATAATTGTTGCGCTTGGTGGAGGTCTGCGCCCTACGAGTGCTTTTCTAGTTCTAACATGTATTTCTTACAGGTTTTTATGTCATTTCATGTATTATTTATAATTTATAAAAAAAAATTATGTTCAAATTTTTGGAGGCTTGGAACAGATTAGGGCATTTACATGGAAAACACGTCTCTACTTACGAAATTTTCAGGTTACGGAAACTACTTCCAGAACCAATTAATTTCGTAAGTAGAGGTACCACTGTTGTTTAGTTTTGTAACAGGTAAACCACTTCAAATGAAGTGGTTTCTGGGCTAAAAATGAGAAACAAATGAAAAACCTCAGCGTCAAGCATACTTATCTAAAGTTTAACAGTTTTATGATGTTGTCAGGAAGTCAGGTGCACAACTAGCGTTGCAAAATCCACTGCACAAGTTCGGGTTTTCAGAGCGCGCAAGGGCACGTTGCGCTCTTGAACGCTCTCGGGCGTCTGACGCGAAACGAGAGCAGGACGGATTCGTGCGTGAGCTCTGATGGAAAACGTTGTTATTAAATGTCTGCGTTCGAAGTCCTGGTCGTTATAAGTTATTTTGTTTCAGACTTCCAGAAGGGGGGAGCGCCCGCTCCCTCGGGTGGATTCGTTAGATTAGGAGTTTCCCTAAAGGTTCGCGTGAATCACCTCTTCAGCCATCTACACCTCCTGTTGTGGTGGTCCTTGGGGGCGGGGTTTATGCAAATTAACCCGCTCCCAACGTGCAGTCAGTTTGAGTTCGCTAACGTGCACACGCTCTTTTAAGTTTTACGCTAGAGGTCTTCAGAACAACCCGACAAACCGAAAACCCAATTTCCGACCTGACCCGAATCGGGTCTCGGGTCTATTCAAAAGACGTGACTCTGGGTTTCGGTTGGAATCGGTACAGTTAGTCTCGGGTCCGGTCAGTGCTCTCTGACAGGCTGGGTCCATGTTTACTCGAGAGAGGTAAAGATATTGGCGGTGGCAGCCAATGTCAGGACTCGGGGCAGTTTAATTAATTATTCATTAGCGTGGCGTATTTGTCATGAAACAGTCGTGTTGCCGTAGTGTGTTATTAGCGGTTTACCCGGCAGCTGTAAAACACAACGGATCACCAGCATGACAACGCTGGATGAAAGAACATATTTACGACACGTTCTGACCGGTGTAGGCTACTAGCGTTAGCAGTTGCTACCAATAGCATCTGTATCCACAAAGAAAATAACGACGTGGATTTATTGTTGTTTACATCACGTAGCCTATGTAGCAACTGAACCGGTAGAAGAAGATAACTTTAGGTAAGAAAATCAAGTTTTATTCAACGCTAGACAACTTTTAACATGAGCAACTATGGGCTGGATTGTCTCGGTTCTATTCAGGTACCTCGGTTCGGTTCGTGGTCGGAAACTAAAGACTCGGGTTGGGTTGGTTCCGGGTTCAAATATTGCTGGTCCATTCGGGTTCAGACTTCCAAACTTATGATAATAGCTCGGGTCGGGTAGGTTTCGGGTTGAATTTTCACAGGTCCATTCGGGTTCGGCTCCATAAAAAGTTGACCCCTGAAGACCTCTATTTTACGCAGCAGTCGTGAATCCAGATCTGCAAACCCGTTGACACGTTTGGGAAGATTTCATGAATGAAATCAGAACTAGTGATGCATCGACTAATATCAACCATCAGATCAATAAAACTAAAATAAAACTTAGATAAAGAAATAAAAAGTTTATTGAACAGACCTTTATTTACAACATGCTCTTTACTTACCTTTGTTGTCCGTCTGCAGATCATCCAGATAGAAGTCAGTCTGCCGGTTTCCCAGGACGAAGGCCAGGAAGGAGAGGATGAGGGCGTCCAGGATGCCCATGATGGCCAACATGTAGGCCCAGCGTACGGAGCAGTCGCCCAGAGAGTACTTCCCCGTCTGCTCCCCGCACATGTCCCGGATCACCTCGGCGTCCCATCCGTCCGGGAAGATCATGCAGCCCAGAACCAGGCACACTCCTGCAGGACGACACGGGAAGAGGACTTGTGACTGCGAAGCTATGAACTGGCGCCGGGTATGTTTCCGTCAACAGAGCACAAATAAAACAAAACCACTAGAGACAGCTTCCCCAATATTTTCCAGTCTCATTCAAACGTTACCTGTTCCCTGCCGTATTACGTGAGTTTGGTCACCGCTATGGCGGCTAGGTTTTATAAAGTTAAAGTTAATTGGACTAGCTGTTCTTTCTCCGTGAGCATCACTTATTTGATATTTCCTTTGTTCCGCTATCTGTGGACAGTTCATGACTCGTATTTACAACAGTGACGGACCAAAGTTGAACAGTAGGGGGCCCCCAAGAGTGCAAAAACACAATACTTGCACAGCGCTCCTTAAAAAAGAAAAAAAAACCCACATCTCTCTATCTCCTGTATTTTCTTATTATTTTCCAGATTGGTTCCTTTATCTGTCTATCCCCTCGTTTCCTTGCACAAACCCCTCCAGGGGAAGCCATTTATGCAGTTTCAACAAAACAACAGAGGTAATCTATACTTTGCACCTTCTCATTCATCAAAGCGTGCACCATCTGGGAGCTGATTTCGCCATATTGTGTGCTGTTTAACCAGCAGTCAGCCCGCGGCCCCGCGGCTGTAGGTAAAGCAGTGGACTCCGCTGGGAAGACGCCACAACGGATCGTCACATCGGGCCGGACGGATCCTCTTCAGAGGCGGCATTGCTTGTGACGCGCGTGAAAAAGTCAGACACGTTTTGGTCAGTATTTGAGTTTAAAAAAAAAAAAAGCCTGGTTTAAAGTTTGCCTGACGGTAATGCCTTTTCATCACACATTGAACACATTGAGATGATTTGAGCCACGCATGAGGAGAGGCTCAGCTTTAGAAGTTAAAAAGCATGTTTTATTTACAGTCAGAGTGGGACATATGTCTTTAAATGGCCAGACCACCGCTCCATTCTTGTGTGATGTCGAAACCTTCGACCGAACGTGGAGACCTCACGGATCCAGCCAAGCAGGCAGCGCTGGCAAATGTTCCACGTGGAGCGCGAAGACGTTCCACGTTCTTTTACTTATAACTAGGGCTGGGCAAGTTAACGCTTTATTATCACGTTAACTCATTAATTTATTAACGCTGACATTTATTTTATCGCGCGTTAACGCATGTTGCTCACATGCTTTTGCTTTGAAAAGTCTGTTACTGGCTGCTGCGGAACCGGAAGAGAATTGGCAGGTAAACGTGCGATAAAGCTAAAACAGACATGGAAAACGATAAAAATCTGTGAACTTTACAGTTCAGGTAGCAACTCAGGTAGAAATATTAACAATTCAGTCTACAAAAAAAAAAAAAAAATTCTGAACTGTAACAAAACTTTGTCGTCATTCCTCCATGTTCCATCAGATCTGCTCCATGTGTTCACTGTCCTGCTGTTCTCTAGCTGGTTACTGCAGTGCGGCTCCATCTAGTGGCACAGATGTGTAATGACAACAGAAAGTCCAGTCCTCGATTATAAAACGAATTCAGTTCTGTGAAAGTCCGGTTTTTTATTTTCGTATTTTTTATCCAAGTCTAAAATTGAAATATTAAAAAAAAACAGCCCCCCCCCCCCATTTTTTTTGTTAGAATAAAAAATGAAAAACGTAATTAAATGTCACTTTTTAATTTTTTTTAAAATTTTGATTGACTATTGAAAATGGAAAGAATGAATGATACACGGATTGATAAAGTTACTGAACTTTAACATGGACATTTTTTATTTTAAAGTTCTCCAGACGGAGGATTCAACAGAAACAAGGTTATTTGTAACAACTGACAAGTTGAACTCCCCGTTAAAAGTTTCTGCTGTTACCTCAGAAATTACCTGTTTTAATGTTCTGATTGTGCTGAGACACAATCATTTTGTTGGATTTTGTTTGTAGACTTTTTTTTTATTTTTTATAAAAACAGGATGACATTAATGCCCTGGCAGTGGCAATAAGCTTGATTTTATTTAACATTTTTTAAGATGAGATTTACACTAAATATGTGTTATTGATGTTAAAAGTGTTTGAACAACAAATGTTATGGTACTTTAGTTCATATGGCAGCAGAACATTTAAATAAAAGTGCATTTTACACTACTTTTAAATTCATTAATTGATTTTGCGTATACAATGCTATTGATCGTGATTAATCAGGGAAATAATGCGATTAATCACGATTAAAAATTTTAATCGTTGCCCAGCCCTACTCATAACTCATCAGGTATAACTGTGATATAATCCGAACTGTGAGTGATGTCATCTCTTACCGTCTTAGTTGGTGCTGCTCCCTGGAAATCAAATCCCGAGAAACCAGACTAATTCTTTCTAACAAAGATGAAAAAGCTGCTGGAAGATGACGGCAGATATTCAAACTCATTTGCTGCACGGCACCACACAGATCACTGAGTGACATCTATTCATCCATCTATCCATTATTTATGCCTCCTTGTTCCTATTCAGGGACACGGAAACCTGCCAGCACCCAGCGCTCTCTGGGTGAAAGGCAAAAGGGAAATACCCTGGACAGGTCAAAGGTCACAGTGGCATTTCAGTGCAGTCTCGATCTCCTGCCCAACAGTCTCCTTTTTATGAATCTCAGAGGTCGGCGAACCATAAGGTTCAGACGCAACATAAATCAGACACAACATAAATCCTAGCGCACAAAAACACCACAAGGGCATGTTAACAAGGGGAGCGACTGTCTCGCATGGGGCCGACTTTATGTGCCAGATGTACTGAGGGCAAATAAAATAATCATGCCAAATGTAGCGTGGGACTGAGGCAGCAGGTTTCTATTTATTTATAAGAGCTTGCAACATAGACATGCAGCTAGCTAAGTTAACTACCTTTTAGGAAATCTCCATGGGAATGCCGTCATTACGGGTTTGAGAGTGGTATCGAGGTGATATCCGTTAGTCATATCCTTGTACGATGAAACATTGGTTACTCCCATTGAAGAAGGTGTTTCTTTATTTTTTTTTTTTTGTGTGTGTGCGCGGGCAATCCATCATGAGAAAAGTGTGGGTGGCGAACTCGCGGCAACAGATGAGGCAGGATATGAGATTAGTCACCACCTGTGTGTAAACATGCAAACACGAGGAGTCCTATATTAGGTTGATGTACGCCGCTTGAAAACGTGTCCGCCACTCTGACAGCATGATAGCTGGCGTAATGAGGGAATGCAATGTTGATAATACAGTAAGTAATGAGAGAATAGAAGAGCAAAGGAAGTAATCGTCGTGGGAAATCATCACATTATTAGCTTCTTTTACGACCTTTATGCAAGATATTAGCCACGATGAGAGATGTTAAAATCATTATCGGAGTAATGAGCATCAGGCAACACGTTTTATGGATTTTTGATGAATGTTTCCCCACTTGGCATTAAACTCATCCAAAGTTTTTGTGTGGGCTTTTTGGAAACGTGGCAACAGATCATCTGGAAGAATCTTGACGTGCACAACATCTAAGCCTCGTGGCAACTCATTTCCTTTTATAGTAAATGGCACTTAATGAATTTAATTAGCCCATAAAGCTCTACACGTGGATAAGACGGGCGAACATTTGACACAAACACGATATCTGCAACACTATATCTGAGTGGGAAACGATCCTTGCGAGAGCACTGCAAGTTATTTTGAATCAGTTTTAAAACCAATTAATTTTGCAGTTCAAAACAATCAAGTGGCAATGAAATCAAAAGCCTGGTCATGGGGAAATCCACAAAACTCCAAATAAGATGATGGACACAGTCCAGAAATCTGAGGCCAGTAATGCAGTCTGAGAAACAGGGAAGGGGGACGGACGGACTGGCAAAGGGAGAAACAGGGAAGGGGGACGGACGGACTGGCAAGGGGAGAAACAGGGAAGGGGGACGGACGGACTGGCAAGGGGAGAAACAGGGAAGGGGGACGGACGGACTGGCAAGGGGAGAAACAGGGAAGGGGGACGGATGGACTGGCAAGGGGAGAAACAGGGAGGGGGGACAGACGGACTGGCAAGGGGAGAAACAGGGAAGGGGGACGGACGGACTGGCAAGGGGAGAAACAGGGAAGGGGGACGGATGGACTGGCAAGGGGAGAAACAGGGAAGGGGGACGGTTGGACTGGCAAGGGGAGGAACAGGGAAGGGGGACGGACGGACTGGCAAGGGGAGAAAAAGGGAAGGGGGACGGATGGACTGGCAAGGGGAGAAACAGGGAAGGGGGACGGTTGGACTGGCAAGGGGAGAAACAGGGAAGGGGGACGGACGGACTGGCAAGGGGAGAAAAGGGAAAGGGGAGAAACAGGGAAGGGGGACGGATGGACTGGCAAGGGGAGAAACAGGGAAGGGGGACGGATGGACTGGCAAGGGGAGAAACAGGGAAGGGGGACGGACGGACTGGCAAGGGGAGAAACAGGGAAGGGGGACGGATGGACTGGCAAGGGGAGAAACAGGGAAGGGGGACGGACGGACTGGCAAGGGAGAAACAGAGAAACAGGGGAAGGGGACGGACGGACTGGCAAGGGGAGAAGGGAGGGGAGAAACAGGGAAGGGGGGGACGGACGGACTGGCAAGGGGAGAAACAGGGGAAGGGGGACGGACGGACTGGCAAGGGGAGAAACAGGGAAGGGGGACGGACGGACTGGCAAGGGGAGAAACAGGGAAGGGGGACGGACGGACGGGGACTGGGGAGAAGAAAACTGGAGAGAAACAGGGAAGGGGGACGGACGGACTGGCAAGGGGAGAAACAGGGAAGGGGGACGGACGGACTGGCAAGGGGAGAAACAGGGAAGGGGGACGGACGGACTGGCAAGGGGAGAAACAGGGAAGGGGGACGGACGGACTGGCAAGGGGAGAAACAGGAAGGGGAGACGGGGACGGACGGACTGGCAAGGGGAGAAACAGGGAAGGGGGACAGGACTGGACTGGCAAGGGGAGAAACAGGAAAGAACAGGGAAGGGGACGGACGGACTGGCAAGGGGAGAAACAGGGAAGGGGGACAGATGGACTGGCAAGGGGAGAAACAGGGAAGGGGGACGGACGGACTGGCAAGGGGAGAAACAGGGAAGAAAAGGGAAGGGGGACAGACGGACTGGCAAGGGGAGAAAGAAACAGGGAAGGGGGAAGGGACGGACTGGCAAGGGGAAGAAAGGGAAGGAAACAGGGAAGGGGACGGACGGACTGGCAAGGGGGGAGAAACAGGGAAGGGGGACGGACGGACTGGCAAGGGGAGAAAGGAAGAAGGGAAGACAGGGGACTGGAGGGGGACGGAAGGGACGGACTGGCAAGGGGAGAAACAGGGAAGGGGGACGGACGGACTGGCAAGGGGAGAAACAGGGAAGGGGGACGGACGGACTGGCAAGGGGAGACACAGGGAAGGAAGACAGACGGACTGGAAAGGGGAGAAACAGGGAAGGAAGACAGACGGACTGGCAAGGGGAGAAACAGGGAAGGGGGACGGGTGGACTGACAGGTAAGAAACAGGGAAGGAGGACGGACGGACTGGCAAGGGGAGAAACAGGGAAGGGGGACGGACGGACTGGCAAGGGGAGAATGAGACACAGGATTGCATGTATACATCCAGGTTTATGAGACACTTGTGTCAACAATCAAGAAAAAGCAACAAGGGGTAGAAACAGGCAGAGACAAAAGAAACCATCAACCATGACTTGACATTGAACACTGCAATTATAACTCCCAGTCAGTCATCCTAAATGTAACTTTACCAACTCATTTGTCTTTGTAGAAGACTTCGGTATACGTAGCTAATTAGTAACTTCTATAGAGCTGCGTACTACCAAAGAACAGGCTCAACCGATGGCAGACAGGACATTTCCTAACTACATACTCCACGTACACTGTAGTACAAGGTATGTACTGGAACTATGCTGTAGCACAAGTGGAAGCAGGTCATGTGACCGCTCCCACCAGCTCCGGGTGTAGTTCACATTGCATTATGGGATCTCGTATGTGAGTTAGACTGGTCACTACTTTCTGTCATTCTTTTCGCACTAGTAGAGTAGTATGCAGTTTAAAAACGCTGTGGTCTAAAAATAGCCCAATGAATAAAAATTCAAGTCTTTTTCACTTCCTTTTCTTCCTTCAGTCACCCAGTGTGGTCTGCTACTTCATTATGGATTAAAATTTCTTTTAGGTGAAGTACATCCAAACGCAATCATTATGTTATTATTTCATGTTTTACTTTGTGTGTTCAAAATAAGCATGAAAATCTGCTGACCAGCTGTCAGCTTGTGATAAGTTCGGGGTGAAAAAAAGAGGCATTTAATTAACTCCACGTTGCTCAGGATTAATAGCTTATGTTTCCTGTGACTCTTGTTTCAAAAAAAAAAAAAAAAAGCTGCAGATTTAATATAGCTGTTACAGCCTGAGGATCACCTGTGGTGCCCAGCTTATGGCATCTTCACAAGTCTTACAAAAAAAAAAAAAGTATATATAGCATATGGGTGAAAAGAAAAAAGCAGCCCCGTCTTTGTCAGATGAACAGCTGTGACCGTGTGAAAACCTTCCCGAGCTTTCGTCCATCTGCCTTCCTCCTCCGTCGTCGACTCAAGTATTCAAGTGGGCACCGGCGGGCTAAAAATAACCCCCACCTTCCTACAACCCAAGAAAAGCCCTTTGAAGCTCTGGTGGGGGGGTGAGGGGGGTGGGGGGGGTCCTTTTCCTTCTTCAACCCCCCCTCCCTCCACCCCCACTAAAGACGCTGTGATCTGAACTTGGAGGGAAGGAACTTCAAAGACTGCGAGCAGAAGGGTCGATCAGAAGAAGGTGGATGGAAAGACGGACGGAGCTGAAGAATGAGAGGACGAGTGCAACGAGTCGTGTGGAGGCTGCTGAGCGCTTCTTCCCTCCTCAGTCCATCGCTCCTCTTCGGTTCAGCGTTCGCAGCGAGCAGTCAGGAGGCATCAGAGCGGCGAGAGGCGATGGAAGACATTCGCAAAGACGTCTTTGGTTTTTCAGCTTCTTAAAATAACAGTGGATTCATTTATTTATAGCGCCTCGATATTTATAGACCTGTTACATAACAACTTTACCAGATCAGATTTGTTTCATCTTCTTTCATCGTCTTTTTTTTTTCCTTCGACAAAATCCAGCATCCAAAAATGTTACATAAGAGCTCTAAAAATACCCGTGTGCTACACATATATACATATATGTGCATATTAGGGCTGAGTATTGGCAAGGACCTCGCAATACGATATGTATCATGATACTTGGGTCACGATACGATATTACCACGATATTGCGATATATTGCAATATTCTACCCAGTTAATACAGTCATGGAAAAAATGATTAGACCACCATTTTTTCTTCACTTTCTTGTTCATTTTAATACCTGGTACCACTAAACGTCATCATGTGACTAAAACAGACAGAAAAGAAAACACTGAATGCATAAAAGCAGTGTTTTTGGCAGTACAACGCCATAGCTATTGATGTAAAAACTTAAGTGATTTAGGTTATAATCAAGAAAACCATGGAAAATGGTAAGATATCAGCTCTTAAATAAAACTCTTATGAGCAATCTTTGTGGTTATCGTTATGTTTGTCCAAACAAATGTACCTTTAGTTGTACCAGGCATTAAAATGAACAAGAAACTGAAGAAAACAAGGGTGGTCTAATATTTTTTTCCATGACTATCAAAATTAAAAGCAGAGATGAAAAATCATGTTGCTGTATATGTTCATCAGATGATATTGATCATTCAGAGGACAAACTGAGTCAAAACTATTTGCATCAAAACAACCTATTTATTGTTTAATATTAGTGTTTTTACACATTTAAGTATTCACAATGTGTCTAATACATTAATTTTCCTAAAAAATCGATATAAGGAGCTGAAAAATCGATACTATATTGGGCGGCCGAAAATCGCGATATATTGCCAAATTGGTTTTTTTTTTCACACCCTAGTGCATATATATATTCTTCCGTTCCCAAACTTCAGAATACCAAGGCCTGATTTAAAATGTGAAAAATCTCCCAAACCTTTAATCACAACTGTGATCAACATACAGGACCAGGAACTATGATCCGATAATAATGTAAGGGGTCAACAAATAAAGTGACACTTGTCATATTAAGTTAAGATGACAGTAGAATAACAATTTACTGGTTTGTCTTGTTACTTCTTAATGTTTTTAAATCATGTCGTTAATATTTTACAGTGATTAAAAACATATTTAAAAAAGGAGTTTTCCTAATAATAAATGCCTGTATTTCATAATAATATACTCATTTATTAACTGAATTATGACCTAAACAGGGCTCCATAAGACTCAGCGCGTTATCTTTAGAGGGCGTGACTTCCAGGACGCTTCTAAAACCGCTCCAGAGCGCCTCCTGGTGGCGCCACTTCCCGCTGACTAGGACTGCGGTGATTCACAGGTGCAGCCCCCCCCATCATGAAAATGTAAAGATAAAATGTCAACTAGTATTTATACACAGCAGCCTGCATGTGGCCAAAAACGAATCTGGGTACTGTAACCTTCTGGAAATACTTCAAACCTTCGGACGGAAACGTGCTTTGACTCCAGCACGTAGCCGTGGGGTAGAAAAGTGCGAACACAGATGCATTAAGAGATCACCGTGTCCTGTCCGTAATGTAATAAAGCCGTCTGGGGCTCCGCCTCCCCGCCGCCACCGTGTCCGTACCTTGGCCTGCTGTCCTCCATCTATCTAATGGATGGCCTCCTCGCTGATGTACAGGGCTTTTATTGGAGTCGAGATCGAGGCTGGTGTGTGTGTGTGTGTGTGTGCGCGTGGTGTGCACGTGTATGTGCGTGGATTGCTGAAGGGGCACTTTACAAGATGCTGCTGCCAGGGATCACTGGCCCACTTGGCACGAAGCTCTCCCTCTTTCATCCTGTCTGTGCATCCTTTCGCTCATTAATTTCAATTCAGCCCGTGTTTTTAGGGTTTCTCTCTTGACTTATTCGCGTATTTGCCGGTTAACTTATTTTGTCGTACATCAAATATGCAGCTGTGAGCTGGTTTTCTTCAATAAAGACGACCTGATCGCCATCTCAGTCACAATAAAAAACACAATGTGCTTTAGAAAGTTACCATCCGAACGGACAAACCACAGGCGTCGGACCAACTCCTTCAGCACCACTGATTAATTAATTTACCGTAAGAGCCGTGGTGATAAGAGTATCGTCATCTGATGCTGATTTCATGCTGTCATGCATCAGAAGCAATAACATATCGACATTAGCAATCAGCAATTGGCAGAAATTTTGTTTCAAGATATCAGCGCTTTTCTCCCTTTAGCGGTCAAATGAGCATCTTACCGTTTATAGACAAGCTATGGCTCTGGAAACAACCGGATTGAAGCCGTTTCTCCGCTTTTTTACGGAACTTTTACCGTCGAAAACCGGTAAGTACCGACTTTTGACCACTAGTTGTGACTTTCGATTTTGATTCATCTTTATGGAGATATACTGGTTTTAACGGCTGTTAACTGGAGTTAGCACTCGGACCACAGGACCGGGACATGAAAAGGAGCACTGGACGCTAGCAGCTCCTCAAGTACACCAGACTGGACTGGACTAAAACCTGAATTTCCCCCTTGGGGGATCAATAAAGTATATTTGAATTTTAATTTGAATTATTATTTTTTGAGTGCTTAGTGAGCTTTTAAAAAGGAGATCTTTTAAATATCTATTAGGAAAAATCTGTTAGTAAAATGTTACACATTCTTATGTATTTGCACAGTTACATATTACAACAGTTAACACGTTATCCAGGCTTTGGGCCTCTTTTGACTTCGCTGTTGAGTTTGTAAGGTCGTGACTTCTAAGTAAAAAAAAAAAATGATGCTAATAAAACTGTTAGTTCTCCTTTTCCCCCAAATTAGAATCGATAAGAGAATCGATAAAGAATCGTCTGGTTTTGGATGCCACATAAGTTAGAACATGTACAGGATAAATAGATATTACTCTTTTTATTGTCATTTGTTTAATGAACAAACTTAAAGGGCTTTGATTCTTTCTTTTACGCGTATACATGCACGCACACACGTTCAGACTTAGTGACAATGATGCGAGGGGTCAAAGGAATCCATTATTCAGCTCTCAGGATATTTTTAGAAACACCCCAGTGACTTTGGAATTATTTATTAAGCGCCTGATAATTAAAACATGTACGTTTGGTGGAGAAAAGCCGACAGAAATCTCAGAGAGGGAGAGCGGGAGGCGGGGATATCCTCCAGGGGAACTCCTCTCTCTGCCTCTTCTGGACTTCTGCTCGACCACTGCAGCATTTATTTAACCGGAACTGCTGGGAAAACCCCTGAACGCGGTACTTACGTGTCTGCAAGAGCGGGGAGGATGAAAAAAAAAGGAGAACAGAGGAGAAATGTTCTCTTTAATAATTCAGCAATCACGCCATCATGTGCACGTTATAACCGGCTGGTTCACGCGCTAACGCCGCGCGCGCACGTATAGCGGCGCGTCATCAGCATACATGTGGATGTCGCCTTCGGCAGCGAACGCTCGCTCCCTGAAACCGCTTAAAAGAAGATGGGAAGCAAATGGAGTTCAACAGGGATCGTGACGGGTGTCTGTCAGGAACGTTCATACGTGCAGAAATCAAACATTTACCCAGCACTCCCTGCAGCTATTTTCACATCCGCTGCATCTGCGCCTTGCAGTTTGCGCCCGGTAGTAAAATTAATTTGCGACGCTCCGTTTTCCACATGTAGGGAGTAAAAAATTCATGGTTTTCACATTTGTCAGGGACCGTCCATTAGACATTCATTATTCATCATCTCCCCGAGTCTGAAAGCAGATCTTTTTTTTTTTTTTAGCTAAACAAAAGGTTTCTGCGCAACGGGCACGCCTGAAATGTGTCACTTCCCTGGAATATTTTAATCCGACGACGTTTGTTCTTTTTCTTCTATTTTAAAAAGTTGTAACGATTTTCTTTTGTGGTGTCAGCAAAAGGTTTCTGTTACATTGTCCAGACAGCGTGTCATCCCCTCGCTTGCTACTGGACTTAGCTTCTCTGATTTTATTGGCTTGTTTTGATTCAACGTGATTGGCTGATGCTCACGCTGAAAATCTCCCCGTCTTTGACGGCGGCGATGTTGACACGGCGACATACGGAACCCACGAAAGTAGTCCAGCAATCTCGTAAAAAAGTCGATGTGCTTCAACCCCGGGGACGCTTCCGTACGTGTGATCAAGGGGTTACACTTCGGGTCATAGGTGGCTAGTTTTAGGGGGCGGAGTCAGCCACTCAACCACACCTCTCTCTTCTATGGGGTAACCATCTCCAGAAAAACTGACTGGTTTCACCGTTTCACTTCTGCGTTACAGCTGGAGGTCTTCAGAACAACCCGACAACCCGAAAGCCCGAGGTTCTGACCCGACCCGAATAGGGTCTCAGGTCCATTCAAAAGACGTGACTCTGGGTTCGGGTCTGGAATCGGTACAGTTAGTCTCGGGTCCGGTCGGTGGTCTCTGACAGGCTGGGTCCACGTATACTTGAGAGAGGGAAAGATATTGGCAGCTGTCACTCAGCCCCCCCGACCGCCCCCTTCCATCCAATAGGCTGTGAAATGTCAGGTGACAGGTAAAGCAAAAGTAAACAAACAAACAGTTTGGTTTAGCCAATGTCAGGACTCGGGGCAGTTAAATGATTATTAATTAACGTGGCGTGTTTGTAGTGAAACAATCGTGTTGTCGTAGCGTGTTATTAGCGGTTTGCCCGGCAGCTGTAAAGCACAACAGATCGCCAACGTGACAACGCTGGATGAGAGAACATATTCACGACACGTCCTGACCGGCGTAGGCTATTAGCATTAGCAGTTGCTACCAATAGCATCTGTATCCACAAAGAGAATAACGATGTGGATTTATTGTTGTTTACATCACGTAGCCTATGTAGCAACTGAACCGGTAGAAGAAGACAACTTTAGGTAAGAAAATCAAGTTTTATTCAACGCTAGACAACTTTAACATGAGCAACTATGGGCTGGATTGTCTCGATTCTATTCGGGTAACTCGGTTCGGTTCATTTCGGAAACTAAAGACTCGCGTCGGGTCGGTTCCGGGACCAAATATTGCGGGTCCATTTGCGTTCGGACCCCTGGACTTATGATAATAGCCCCAAAGTTACATTAAGTAAATGCACTTAAGTCCAGAAGAACCATTTTCTTTTCAACTGTACCAGAATCTAAAGGAAGGAGTTCTTCTTTGTGTCAAATAGTCCCCATAGTGTGAAATCTGCGATTGTCGACATTTAGCCCCAGTAACGCCGATTCATTGAGGACTGACTCGTTAGCGCCCCCTCGGTGAACTGCAGGCTCTGGATCCGTTGCTGCAGCAGCGCAGGAGGGACGGGACATGGTCTCGCTCAAGGACGGGTCTCCTGAACGGGCGCTTGATGTTTTTTTGTTGTCCAGAAGCGTCACTTTTGAGCACATCAATGTGGTCACACGAGCGGCGGATTCGCCCACGAAAAGAATTTTATTTTTTGCCTCAGCTTTGCATTTTACTTTTTCTTAGGAATGATTAATGGAAAGCCTCCGTGTGCTGCTCCTCTGGTCGTATTCACCATCTGCACAGCACTTCTGAGTCTTTTGGGTTTTCCTTTGGCCTCAGTTGAACTTGAAACCAACTTCTGCAGGAGCAAACCGAAAACTAATGTCGACATCGCCTCCAATAAATTCTCCGAACACTCACACATGCGTGCACGTGGACGAGTTCTGCTATTTCTTTCAGCCCGCCGGTCTTTCCTTAAGCTCGTGCGCGAGCTCTGGCAGACAGTTTCAGACCCAGCGGTCGCTGTCAGGTCGTTTCTCCCCAGACGGCTCCTCTCCGGTGCCCTGGCCCGTGTACTGCTTAGTTCTGTTTAATTTTGCAAAAGACAAGGTCAAGACGTGAAGGAGCGACGGAGGCACGAGCTGATGGGGGGAGAGGAGGTAGAGAGGAAGCCGTCAAACTGCCACGGCGGGTCTGCTGCCGAGCTCTCCTGAAGTACCTCGCGATGTCGAGGCGAGGCAATGAACGGATTAGAAGAGGAGAGATGTTCAAGATGGTGGAGGCAGAGACCTCCTCAATACACTAATCTCATGATACGATACGATACACGATATTCTGCTCATGATACAATATGTATCGATATTCATCTTACAATACATTTACCGTATTTTCTGGACTATAAAGCGCACCTGAATATAATCCACACCCATTAAAACATAAACGAAATATATATTTTGTCACATAAAAGCCACACCAGACTATAAGCCGCCGGTATCCAGGCTGAGAAATAAGATATTTACATTGAAAGATTTTGTACCATAAGTGTTTATTCACATACCTGAACTGATTGTTTCTGAACAGAACCTGTAACACGGCAGTAAAAAAAGTGCTGATCAAACAAAACAGAAAAAAAGTCATTGATGGTTTTATTCATTTTCCTCCTGTACACTAAAACCAAGTTGCTTTATTGTTCCTCCTCCTGTGTACTGAAACCCCCCCACACAGCAAAGACATCTGGAACAGACCCGTGAAACGGACCCGTATCAGGGTCCACTTGCACTCAGTGCAGGATCTGCTTTGGAGCCGGATCGTGGACCTGCTGGCTCCACGCTGCGTCCGGTCCGCATCTGCGATTAAAACCTTACCTCTGCGGCGGGTCCACTCAGAACCCTGAAATCTGCTGAGGAACCAACAAACTGATAAATCCAGGTGTGTCTGAGTAGCTACAACGGTCAGACACACCTGGATTAATCAGTTTGTCCAATAATAACAGGTATTGATGCTCACAAAATGAATGTAGAGTAGCATAGCCAACATAGGCTACTGAACAAAAACAGAATAGCCTTTAACTACTCGGTTTGTTTTTTGGTTTTTGCACTTCCTGCTAGAGCGCCCCCTGAGGGCTAAAGAAAAAATCATAGAAAAGCCGCATCTCTGTATAAACCTCATGGTTTAAAGCGTGGGACAAAAGTAGCGGCTTATAGTCCAGAAAATACTTTTACATCATTTTCCGAAAGATTTTAAAGGGACAAAGTGATTTTGGTGACATCTTGTGAGTGTTCCAATGACTTTGTTTGAATTAACTGAACTGAAAGCATCAATTACACATTATATGGCTGACAGGCAGCTTGCAAATGCTGGACAAAATGAATAAAAGATTTGTTGAGAAAAATAGTTTCATTTATTTAAACAGTGCAAATTGTTGCTTGCAAGCTTTTAAAAGGTGGGAACACGGGGTTTTGAAAGACGCTTAGAATATCGATACTCACGGCTGAAAACATCGATACTCTGGGGAAATAAGATATCGATATATATCGCAGAATCGATAAAATCGCTCAGCTCTACAAAGTCTGTTGGGATTTAAATTAAAAAGAAAAAAATGATTCAAGCCTTGCGTTAAATTTCCTCAAAGGTTTGTTTTTTTTTTTTTTTTTCCGCAGCAGCATTTTCATCTCTGTTCATCTGAGGTGGTTTTAAACTAAAACTCCGGCCGTGTCCCCGCGAGCATTTCTAATTGAATTAATCAAAATCTGAGCGAAGGTGTGAGCAGCGAGGCTTCCCAAAACTAGAGGTGCTTTTGGGAAATCTGGCCCTCCTCTTACTCTTTTTATACGAGAAGGGAAAAAAAATGCCGCTTAGTCTAAATTGTAAATGTAAAATGACCATATTATTCACTCTCCTATTGAAGTGTGACATTAAAGAAGTCGACCACAGGAAGAAAGCCAGCCGTTAGCAGAGGAGCCGTTTCCTCTTTAGTAGCTTTAACTGAACCCACTTTAGACTTTTTCTTTTTTGTGTTTTTGGTTTGTGTTTGTCCCTTCTGAGCTCTTGTAGTCATTAATATGCCGGCCAGTTAAGTGCTGATCATTTCAGCGGCAGCCAGTGTTGCTGTTTTATCCTTCCTCTGTTGCCTGTCCCACATCATGAAACACATTAAACTTAACAGCATTTGGATTTATTCCTCTCTTTGGGGGTGGCGGGATTTGTTTTAATATAGCCGCAGACACGTGTGAGTGGTTTTGAGCGCCGTTCACGGTAGCAATTACAGTAGAAATTGCCTTTTGTCTTCAGAATTGCTCTCCTGTAATTCAAATCCCATCTTCCACAAAGCTTTAATGATCAGCAACCACAGGAAATGGTTAATTGCCTCCTCTCCAAAATGCTTTTCCCACCTAAATGGGGCTTTATTCTTGGCTTCGCGGCCAAATTCCCAAAGGTGCAGATCAGGTGCAGCGGCAACACCTGATCGAAACCACAGATGATCATTGAACTGAAATCATTTACACCAACTTCTGCTGCAAAAGCGGAAGACGTTGAAAAACTGAATGTGGTCCAAACAGAAAAGGATTTCAAACTGTTCTGTAGCTGTCAGAGCATTAAGACCCTGTTTTGTCAGGACCTCTTGCCATCACAAATCAATGCGGAGAGAAGCCATTAGTACAAAAAAAAAACTAAATGTAGTGAAAGTTTGTGTTTCTGTTTCTGTGTTTAGTAATAACATTGTTGGAAGGAATTTCAAACCAAGCACCCCCCCCACCCACTGGGTATTTTTAGTGCCTAAACCTAACCAGGTGGTTTTGATGCCTAAACCTAACTGGGTACTTGTGTTGCCCAAACATAACCAAATATTTTTAATACCGGGATCTCAGAATTTTAGTTTCCTAAATCTTGATGCCTAAACTTAACAGGAAATATGTGCTGCCTAAAGATAACCAAATACTTTTTTATCCCTGAGCCTAATTAGGATTTCAGGCTGCCAAAGTCAAACCAAGCAGTTTTAATGCCTAAGCTTAACCACGAGGTTCTGTTGCCAAACATAACCAAATAGTTTTGTTGCCTAAACCTTACTGATATGAATTGTTTTGCCAAAATCTAACGGAGTTGTTTGATGCCTAAACTTAACCAGGAATGTTTGTTGCTTAAACCAAAACAAGTAGTTGTGATGCTATAACCTGACTGGGAATATGTGCTGCTTAAAGATAACCAAATACTTTTTATGCTCAAGCCAAACTGGGATTTAAGGTTTGCGTAACTCAAACCAAGTAGTTTTAAGGCTTCAGCTTAACTATGAAGTTGCATTGCCTAAACATAACCAAATGGTTTTGATGCCTAAGCTTTACTGATACTGCCTAAATCTAGGGGAGTTGTTTGATGCCTAAACCTAACCAGGAATTTAAGTTGACTAAACCCAACCAAGTAGTTTTGATGCCTAAACCTAACAAGAATGTTGGTTGAATGTACCTAAACAAGTAGTTGTGATCCCGCAACCTAACTGTGGCTAACCACATAGTTTTGATGTCCCAAACTTAACTGGGAATAAGTGTTGCCTAAAGATAACCAAATACTTTTTATGCCTGAGCCTAATTGGGATTTTGGGTTTGCCTAAGTCAAAACAAGTAGTTTTAATGCCTTAGCGTAACCATGAAGTTGTGTTGCCTAAACATGACCAACTTGCTTTGTTTCCTCAACCTTACTGATATGAATTGCTTTAACCTAAATCTAACGGAGTTGTTTGATGCCTAAACTTAACCAAGAATGTTTGTTGCTTAAACCGAAACAAGTAGTTGTGATGCTATTACCTGACTGGGAATATGTGCTGCCTAAACCCAGCCAAGTAGTTTTAAAGCCTTAGCGTAACCATGAAGTTGTGTTGCCTAAACATAACCAACTTGCTTTGTTGCCTCAACCTTACTGATATGAAATGCTTTACCTCAGTCTAACGGAGTTGTTTGATGCCTAAACTTAACTGGGAATATGTGCAGCCTAAACTTAACCAAGTACTTTTGATAATTAAACCTCGTCAAGCAGCAAGTGAAACAGAAATTAAACAAGGAATGAAACGGAAAACTTTGCTCTGAAGTTACCACTCCAGAATGATGTCGGAGTGTTTTAACTTCTAATTTTACTGTAAATTTGTATCTGAGACGACCGCGACTTCTGTACGGCACACAAAGAGCTTTGGCAAACCAGAGGACACCCGGAGGTACGAACAGATTTAATGTTTTTAAATGTGGTGTCTTACCTGCAGTAGATATCAGTCAAAGCACAAGAATTGGATAAAATTCATGGCGAGTGAGTCCAGCTAACTACTACTTAGAACATTTTGCACCTTCTACAAAAAGTCAAACCCCAAAAATATCAAAGCAGTTTGGTTGAAAGCTACTTTCTGAGTATTTGTAACGTGTCACGGTTGTAACCGGACAGCTACATGGGTCTGTGTAATGAGGCCCTGTTAATTAAATGTAGGCTGTTTCTCGATGGTAGTTGGTATTTGACATGTTCCAACAGGGAGAGTGTAGTTTGGTGGTGGAGCTTCCTCATCGCGGTCTGCTGCAGGTAAGACACCAGTATTTCACACAGCCTCACTTTAAATCCCTCTGATGTTCTTCCAGATCATTATTGACCTGTATTTCAGCGTATTGGCACATGTAGTCACGCTGCGTTGCCAAGAATTATGAGCGCTGCCTTAAAGTCTTTCGCAAGTGCTTTAACCTCATTCACATTTAGTCACTTACATTTACATAGAGGCCAGCTTTGGCCCGCTTTCAGCTCTTGGATGCCAAGACACACAGTGTCAATCTGCACAGCCAGGACTCCTGCATCCTAGCATCTCATTTTCCCTCCATGTTTTAATTCGGTCTCCGCCGAACCTGGCGTCACGAACCGCTCATCCAGAGTCTAACCCTTGAGCCGCTCCGTAAACCGACGTTTGAACTCTGCTGCACTTGTTCACTTGGGGAGCAGATGAGCATCAACGCCTGCGCTTGTTAACCAGAGAGGATGGAACTAAACATCTATGCGTCGGGGTCCAAACTGCTGCGTCGACGGACTCCTTGGGTCCATCTGGCCGGAGCGCATGCTGCCGTTGGGTTGGCGTCCGGCTCCGGCCATACTTGCCGCGATGCCAGGAGACCTGCTGCTGCACCCGGCAGGGCAGAGAGGATGATTAAACGATCATCTCCAAGGCGGTGAACGGCATTAGGCCGTCTGCCAAGCTTTATCAGACTACTTACCTGCACCACACATTCATTCATGTGCGTCGTCCACAGGAAGGACAGCCGGAACCGTCTGAAGTTGAATCAGGAGCAGCGCAGGATTATTTACTCTGAGAGGAAAAACGCTTTACAGTCGGCGCCGAACGCTCAGGCGTGTGAGGACTAACGGGTCCTCGTGATATGAGACGTTGAAGTAGTTGCGGGTTTATCCAGGTGTTGTGATGTTGAGTTACATACTCAGCTGGGACAGGGCTCAAATAAATCAAGCAAACGAATGTTATAGGGGTGTGAAAAAAAAAATCGATATTCGTCCGCCCAATATAATATCGAATTTTTTTTTAGGAAAATTTTATTCTATTTATTTATTGAATGTGCAAAAACACTAATATTAAAAAACAATAAATAGGTTGTTTTGAAGCAAATAGTTTTGACTCAATTTGTCCTCTGAATGATCAATATCATCTGATGAACATATACAGCAACTTGATTTTTCATCTCTACTTTTAATTTTGATATTAACTGGGTAGAATATCGCAATGTATCGTGATATCGTGATAATATCATATCATGGCCCAAGTATCATGATACATATCGTATTGCGAAGGTCCTTGCCAATACTCACCCCTAGTATGTTATGCTCGCCAACCGCTGCCGACCGGGTGAGGTTTTGTTTCTCTGGACCGGCGACGGAGCAGAAGACCATTTCACGGACGTCACTGACGTCAGCATCGTTAGTGTTCTTGCTTTTTTTTGTTTAAATCCAGGTCGATCTTCCAAAGACTTGCTTCCAACGACAACACATCTGAGCGAGCAGGAGAACAATGTGACAAAAATGTGACGGATCGCTTGAATGGACGGATGAGCCAAAGATGAACTGCGTTAGCTGTTTACAAACTGACGGGGACTTTGAAAAATAGTGAGGAACGAAGAAAATTACGATTTTACCAGTGGTGAGGAATTTTGATTAATACAGTTCTGATCATTTCTGGCACGCTGGTAACACCGATGCACTGGCACTCCAACCCAGTAGGTGGCGCTAATACACCTGGAGTTTATTTACCAGCCACGACGAAGCACGCTTCCAACGCTACGCTGCACGAAGCGACTATTCGGACTCCTCAAGTGTCTTTTTGTCTTTCTTTTTTTTAACCAGAAACAAATCTAGCTAGTTTTTCTGGTGTTACAGGAGATGTTTGTAGACTTTGAAGCGAGGGCACGTATCGTTACTGGGCCCCTCCCCCGCTCAAAAGCTCTCTGAGGCCTGAGAAAAAAAACTCTTAAATGTTGGGTGTCGTATTTCGTAACTCATAACTGCACTCTGAGTTTGCACTAATGGAAAAATGCACAACCTGATAGAGATGAAAAATAAACATTTTTGCTGTTTGTGTTCACGTTTTTTACGTCAGACTTGCAGCTAGCTCTCTGAGATTACTTCTTCAAGCTGTCCAACAAGCTTCAAGCGGCTGTGATCAAACCCACAACTGGTCCCGCCGGTCTCTTAGAAGAGCGAAACAGCTCAACAGGCCATATTATCTTTAAAACAGGAGTGACTATGCAGCGTAGCATTAGCATCTTTATTCACAGATCAGCAGTCAAGTTGGGACAGTGCTAAGTGAACATTTAACAGCAACAGCAGACCGGCTGACGGCTGGCGGGTTTCTGTCCGGATGTAGCCCCTTCCTTCCAAGCCAGTAATCTGTAATGATTTCTTTCATTTTCTTCTCCTCTGAAAACAAGCAAAGCATCAGTTTCTCATTTTGACAGCAGCCGTAACTGGACTTCTCTCTGTGCACAGGAGAATAAAGTTTAATCGGGGCGCACCAGAAAAACCAGTTATTCTCTCAGCAGGTTGACTGTCGCTGTAATGGAGATTTTTTTATTTTTAATTTTTGTCACTTTTCCAATGCTCCATTTGCTTCAGTAAAGCATCGGGACATTTGTCCACGGCTTTTATTGGCTCGCAGGAACGAAGTGAAGTGAAGTGCGGCGCCTGCGAAGTCATGAACATTTAAGCAAAGAGAGCAAAAGCGTGCATCTGCCGTCCTGTCTGATTCCTGCTGATCGTGGAGCAGCGAACCCTTTCAACACACTCGGCAGAACAGAGGACAGAGTGGGCAGATGAGGATGAGGAAAAGAACAATGCAGAAGGGGAAAAAAAAAGTGCTGATCTCTCTGCCGCGCTCTTATTCAGTGTGCTGACTGTTTCTGTACAGAAAACTGACTCCCACGCTATTCTGCCTGGCCTATTTATCACACTGATCAGCTTAAGAAGAACTCGGAACACACGCAGAAAAAAAAAAAAAATCACGTTTTTAAAAAATTTTTTTTGCTTTTTCTTGCATGACAAGATAAATTAATGCCTTCAGTGTTTCGACTGTCTGTGTGATTTGGAAAATTTTTCAATGCATCTTTTTGCAGAAGACAAAAAAAAAAAAAAAGCCAAACTCTTGCCACTCATGGCCTTCCATACCGCCCGTAAAGCTCCATCTTTACGGGGGTTCTACAGCTGCACAGATGCAACACAAACCACCGAGTGCGCGTCCTGCGTGCGTTCAGGAAGCCACCGCTTGTCCTCAGGTGATCTCTACAAACCGTAATCTATACCCACCGGGGCGGGAGACAAAACAGCACCTCCCCGACAACAGTAATCCAATCGACCCGGAATCGTCCTCAGAACAGCAGCTGCCGTCGCAGGAATTCATATCAGCACTGAAACCGCGTGGCGTCACACCATCCGTCCGCCGCGTCCTACACACTCCCCCCTGATTAATGAGTGAAAGGATGAACGGGTGAACGAGTGAATGTCATTTGCATTTCATCAGTGCAAAGCAGCGATGCCACTGCTGCTGCTGCTGCTGCTGCTGCTACCGCTGCTGGCTTTGGAGATGCAGTGGTGTATCCACAGAATATCAATGGTGGTGGGGGGTGGGGGAAGCTCCAGATCTGCTACTGCTGTCAGAACGTTTCAGTAATCCCTGAAATGCATTCCTACCATTTCAGTAGAGGAGGAAAATTGCGCAACGCCGCTAATTAGCTATAACGAAACGAGGCCTACACACGAACCGAGGCCGGCGGCGCGTTCGTTCCAGCCCGCTAAGACACAACACGGACGCTTCCATCCTATTTCCACTCGTGCAGGTGGGAGGTCACGTGATTTCCCCTGTGATATTTGAGCAAATCAGAGCTCCTTGTGCGTTGACCTCAAAAATCTCTGAGAGTGCAGTGTTTAATATAAAATCTTCTCTTTTGTTTTTGCATCTTGTAGCAGCGTCTGCTGCTTGAAAAGGATTGAACTAGAGGTCTTCACGGGTCCACTTTCATGGACCCGAACCCGTATGGACCCGTGAAAATTCGACCCGAAACCGACCCGACCCGACCTGACCCGAGCTATTATCATAAGTCCGGTAGTTTGAACCCGAATGAACCCGCAATATTTGGATCCGGAACCGACCCGACCCGAGTCTTTAGTGTCCGACCGCGAACCAAACTGAGTTGTCCGAATAGAACCGAGACAATCCAGCCCATAGTTGCTCATGTTAAAAGTTGTCTAGCGTTGAATAAAACTTGATTTTCTTACCTAAAGTTGTCTTCTTCTACCGGTTCAGTTGCTACATAGGCTACGTGATGTAAACAACAATAAATCCATGTCGTTATTTTTTTGTGGATACAGATGCTATTGGTAGCAAGTGCTAACGCTAATAGCTTACACCGGTCAGGACGTGTCATAAATATGTTCTCTCATCCATCGTTATCATGTTGGCAATCCGTTGTGCTTTACAGCTGCCGGGCAAACCGCTAATAACACGCTACGGCAACACGATTGTTTCATGACAAACACGCCACGTTAATTAATAATCATTTAACTGCCCCGAGTCCTGACATTAGCTGCCACCACCAATATCTTTACCTCTCTCGAGTAAATGTGGACCCAGCCTGTCAGAGAACACCGACCGGACCCGAGACTAACTGTACCGATTCAGACCCGAACCGGGAGTCACGTCTTTAGAATGGTTCCTGAAACCCGATTTGGGTTGGGTCGGAACCTCGGGTTTTTGGGTTGTCGGGTTGTTCCGAAGACCTCTAGATTGAAGCCTATTTAAAAAAGAAGGTTGCCCTTTAAAGGGGGTGCATGTCATTTTTTAGCTAGAGGTTAAAGGTGACGTATTATAGTATTATTTATTTTATTTATTTGAATGTCAGAAGTGTCTGACATGACATGACACAACCCTGTGACCTCGTTTCTGGCCATCTCAGTTTCAAATATCTGCTTAGATTTGCAGCGTCCTGTGACATCACAGAGCCGAATCAGAGTAGCGGT
Organism: Hirundichthys speculiger; assembly: GCA_018398805.1. Taxonomy (NCBI): domain Eukaryota; kingdom Metazoa; phylum Chordata; class Actinopteri; order Beloniformes; family Exocoetidae; genus Hirundichthys; species Hirundichthys speculiger. Next base: position 53,494 of record JAGFBZ010002870.1, read on the forward strand.
CGCTGTGCTTTGGAGGTGCGTATCGTCAGGCCGTGGGGTGCGTCGCGCCCAACGTGACCGCGATCCAGCCGCACGGTCGGAAAACGAATCTCTTCAGATGTCAGAATAATCATTGACTGCCTAGGGATGCAACGGTTACCGGTATTACGGTAAAGCGCGGTAAAACTTAACGCGATAACGATTACCGTTTATGTTTGACTTCATCTCATTATCACAGTCAGGATATGTAATATCAGCCTCATTCAAGTCTGCAAGCGACTCGCGACTGTGTCTCGCGTGAATATGTAGCTTGTAACATCGGCATCGTAACGTTAGCACGGCGGAAAGTGGTGATATCACGCAGGACATTTACTAAACCATTAAAAGGACAAAATCCAAGATTTGGGCATATTTTTTTATTTTTATTTTTTTAAGAACGCAGAGGGACAACTGGTGGAGGACAGTTATCTGTCTGCAGAGCACTTGTTTACATTTTATTGTAATTTGTAGAAGCAACTTGAAGGAGCTAAGGCTAATGCTTCAAGCTAGTGAGATGTTTCACCAAGACTAACCTGGTCGACACGCTTCGCTAACTCACAGTTCTTAAACGTTAATGTTGCATGTTGATCGAAAAAGAACCGGAACGATCTTCTTCTGATGCAGTTAAAATATTAATTTATTCCATTAACTGATCCAACAACCATAACGCCGGCAGTTAGCGCCACAGCGGTCAAAAACCTTTTGCCCTTCCGGGTCAAACACCTAACCAATAACAGGCAGCTACCTTTATACCTGACCCTCAGGTAACAACACAGCGACACCCACAGACACACAGAGTGAACTACAATTCAGAACAACATATTTGGCTCCTAAACAACTGTTTCTTTATTTGCACATTTATACGTATTTAAGGTTCAGCTTAAAGTCCAAAGTTTATTTAATTTGACCTTTTTTTCACACTTTTAGTGTGAAAGTTTCATTTTGATAAGATTTTGGCTTCTGATGTTTTAGTCTGACAAGAAAATCACAAGATTTTGTGAAATTATTTAAATGTATGTGTTTTTTGGACATTTGTACAGCAATTACGAATACCGTGGTAATATCGTAAACCGTAACAATTTTGTCACTATAATCGAGATATCACATTTTCTATATCGTTACATCTGTATGACTGCCACACCTTCATTTACGTGCCCCACAACACAAACGCTGTCTTGTCTTTGTCCGTCCCGTTCCCGCCGTTCCTTATTCTCACTCACACACGTGCGCAGGGAAAGCTAACCACGAGACGAGTGAGCACACTCGGTGTTTCTACGTGCGCACGTGAATGAATGCCATCCCAGCGTACGAGTGCCGTTGAGCTCTTGATGGCGAACTTTCTTTTTTTGGCTGTTGCACCGAAGCTAACCAGAGAGCTAACCAGAGGGTTACCGCAGTTGCGTAACGCTCGCGTGCTACCGAATCAGGGTTCGTTCACACGTACGGCGTGTGGGGGTGTCGTCTGCGTCCGTCTCCGTGCGCTTTGAATCGGGGCAATGTCATCCGTGGCTGAACTGAGTCATGGGGGTGCTGTGCGCTTCAACGCACGCGTCGGTCGTGGCTCTAGTGAGATCGTGCTAGGAGGCGGGACTAATTTAAAGCAAGCGGCAAGAAGCCTGCACGCAGAGAGAGAGAGGGGTGCACACGTGCAGCATGCGCCCCTGAAACCGACGGGGAGCAGGAGAGCAAACAAGAGATTTATGTGAAACAAGACATAATGACATAACAACACGTACGGTGTTAGCTACAGCTAAAGAGACTGAAGCTAAACAACTCTAATAACCACCTTTAGCAATAGTAACTTATAACAGTGCAAAGACAACAGCATTAACTAGCATCTGCATGGCTATCAGTATTTCTAACAAAGGCCGGCAGTATCAGCAGCAGGTTTGTTTCTGCAGCGCTGCAGCCAGCAGCACTGAGCTTCCTTTTTGTTTTCATCCCTCACGTAGCTCAGATACAGCAACGGCGCAAATGAAGCGCGTGAGTTGAGGGCCGTCGAACGACGGGGCATCTGCAATTTTTATGGCCGCTGAAACCAGACTGCCGTTCTACCCTACTTGGTAGCGGTAAATACAAAGGTGAATAACGAAGGACCAATCGAGTGGACCAGTCGACGCGATGCTCAGCTACATTTTGTGAGCGGTGCGTGTCGGGGTAACTCGTGGCGCAGGGTTGATCTCAAAGAGCAGGTACGCCTACAGTTCAACCCAGATGCATAAATCCGACTTCTCAACTGCTAGCACCGTCATTTAGCTGCTGGCTATTGGCGTCATGTTATTTACCAACGACGTAGCATCATGTTCACAGATAAAGAAGTGAACAATACGATGAGCGCAGTTGACTTGGGGTGCATGATAACTATCGGGCCGATAACAGGAAATTATGACGTCAAGTCCGATATCACGACAAAGAGCCCCGATAACATATATATTTTTGTCAACACGGCAGTGTCTCGCTCCCTCTGAGTCTTAAATGACCGGCAGTGAATGTTATGTTCAAGTAACGTCGGCATAATCAGAAAAACGATTTCTCAATAAGGAAAATCAAGAATACCCCCTCATGCCAGAAAACAACTTGTTAACTCGGTCATAATTTTAGTAGTTGCTAACTTAAATCGATATTCGCAGTGTTTCCCCTCATGTTACACATAAAAAATAGAAAAAATAGAAAAGGCTGAAAGAACAACTTGCAAACAAGGGAACTTCAGAGTTTACGTTACACCTTGAATGCAGCCTGCAGCACAGCGCTGATCACAACAAACATGGCGGCGTGGAACTTCGTTACAGTTTCAGAAGAAGATAGTTTGGTGGTTATTTGTGACGAATCCTCCGAGTGAATTCTACGAGGAGGGAAGCACAAGCTTTAATACGTAAAACCTGATCAGCCACCTACATCATAACAATCGCTTCCATGGAGTTTTGAAATCGCGCTAACGCGAGCTAATGCTAACGTGCGCAAGCCAGCAGCAGTCTCCCCTCTCCCTCATCTCTCTCATCTAAAGCTTTCATGAGATTAAAAAAAAAAAAAAAATACTAAACCTCATTTACTTTAATTAAAGGTATTAATTTAAATGGAACCGCAAGTCAAAATCCTTTAAATGTTAATCTTTTTCAGTTAGTAATTCTGATGCATGTATTTCCATCAGTTCAAGGAGCCTTTATTTTTTATATCAGTCAGTAATGAACCTTATTTAAGTTGGTGTGAGATATCAAATAGGTTTGTTTGATAGATTTATGAAAATGTTTGAGAGGCTTGTCAATAGTTTTTCAATGGAAAAAATAAATATCTGTTCATTTAAAGAGTCCAAACTATTTTTGATTTTGTTCATAGTATTGATGTAATGATCTTAGGTATATGTGTGTGTTGTCGGTTATCGGTATTGGCCTTTAGGAGCTGAAAGTTATCAGTTATCGGTTTTAAAAATCAGTTATCGTGCATCCCTAGACAGAACTGTCATTAACAGCTCAATTAGCTCAATGTCAACTTTGCCGCCACCAGTAGCGGCGATTTTGGATTCAAAAGTCGGCAACACTGTTACGCATAAAGACAGCAGTGTGGTGTCCACTGGTAAAAAGCGAACAACGCTACATGTATATGTTACTTATTGCTGACAAAATGACACAAGACTGTCACGCACAGTCAATTTCAATGTTCATTTAGTTGAGCGGCGTGGCCGTGATGTCGGACTCTGAAGTTGGAATTCCGACTTCAGGGGGCGTTTCAGTTGAAACTTCCCACTTGGATGTCATGCTGCTCTTCAAAGAGGGGACATAATCTGTCACCTTTAGGAGAAGGGTCGTCCTATATTTGAACCACAGTCTCATTTTTCCCGGATTTGTAATATAAATCGCATCCTAAAAATGTACGGCGGAGGGGGAAAAACAAAAAACACTGCACTTACCGCACAGCAGCTGCATCCAGGCACAGGTCTTGTAAACGGTGGAGGTGTTGCAGAAGAAGAAGAGCGCCATGCAGGCGATGCAGCTGAGGATGAGCACCATGGACAGCAGCACGAAGACCGAGGCCGCCTTGAAGGCTCCGGACGGGATGGAGCTGAAGTCGGAGAAGCTGCCCACGCAAGTCAGCTCCCGGCTGGGCGACGGCTCGGTGCCCACGCAGTAGTGGAAGAGGCCGAAGTAGCCGACCTGCGGCGTGTTGACGCTGTCGCCGATCCAGTAGGGCTGGATGAACACCACCACGTTGACGATGGCGAAGCAGATGGTGAAGATGGCCCACAGCACCCCGATGGCTCGGGAGTTGCGCATATAATTATCGTGATAGATCTTGGAGGCTTCCTGGGAAGGCAACATGTTTGGTCTCTCTCTTTCTCTCTTTCAGTTTCTCCTTAGAGCTATATCCTTTCACACCCCCGACCTGCCCATCTTTACTCTTCCACTAAACGAATAAAAATAAATAAATATTTAGCCCGTTTATCCCCCCCCCCACCTTCTCTCTTCTGTTAAACGGGCCTAAAAAACCACAGAGGAAAATGCAACCTGTAAACGTGTATATGACCGTCAAAAGGCAAAGCATTATAAAAGCAAACAGAGGGAGGGGGGATGCTACATTAAAGCAATATAAAATCATCGCCTACTTATACGCCTGATGAATAATTTACCAACACCAGTGATTCAACATCGCCGTCTCGGGCTGCTTTTTCCTCGGGGCGACACCATAAATGATTAACAAAAATCCATCACAATCAAATTTCTTCTCTTCATTTCACAGTCGCCAGGTGGTGGTGGTGGGGGTGGTGGGGGAGGTGAGGGGGGCGGGGGGGGGGGCTACAGCTGATGTTCCTCCTCGTCCATCAGTCCAGAGCTTTCTTCAGGATGTCCTTTATCCGTCAGAGAGAGATGCTGCCAGCGGTAGAGCATCCGCGGGGGTGCTCCCTCCCCCCCCCGCCGTTAACGTCCACGCAGCATGTGGGAATCAGACGCAGCGAAATGGAAAAAAGGAAAAAAAAAAAAAAAAGAAAGAAGGAAAGAAAGAGGCAGAAATGTGGAGACGAGCTGTGCAGCGAGCAGCTGTGTCAGATTTCTGCGGTCCTTCCTCGTAGATCCGACATCCTCCGCCGCCTCAGCTCCACCATCAGCGCGGGTTCAGTCGTAGCCTTCATCCAGTGCGTCTCCTCTCTCTCCCTCTCTCTCTCTCCATCTCTCTTTCTCCATCCTCCTCCTCCCGTTTCTCTGCCCCCCCTCCCCTCTCCGGAAGATGCTGATGTTGTACTGATGACAGCGATGCGGCGCGCTCTCGTGTGCGGGCGCAGCCAGCAGCAGCAGTGAGGAGAAATTTGCATCAGCGCGCGCCTCCGCCTTTGTTCACCTTGAATATGAAATGGGAGAACATGTTTTTTTTTTGTCCTGACATTTTGACGAGCAACGTGATTAATTATGAGAGAAATCTATTTCGGTTCACGATCACGATCTTCTTCACAGGCTGAGGTCTTCATGCGCTACATGAGATGTGCGATGGGTTTTAGTGGAAATGCAGCACTAAAATGACTCTTTTCCACTACACGTTTTTAAAGCTCTGTTTATAGCAGCTGTTTTTTAAGGGGGCGGAGTCAGACAAATAATCCCGCCCCCTCTTCTGCGGGGCGTGCACTTTTTATTTATAATGTAATATAATGTAACTTTATATACTTGCAATGCTTCTTGATTTAATAACACACTCATTTATTTCTTCAACCATAAAATCAGATTAGATTTAATTTCCAAGATGACTTTTTTTTAACTTGATGTTATAATTTTTTTTCATTAAAGAACAGGATTTTTTTTTTTTTTACAGGATCACAGCTGTTTGTTGTGATGTTCAGGCCAACGTTTTGTTGTAAAGCCGCACGTTTCACAAAGTCATTCAACTTTATGTTGAAACTCTTTGTCTTGAAGAGCAAATTTTTGTCACAAAATTGTGACTTTTCGCTGTAAAATTATCGTTTCGCGTCACAAAGTTGAGGATTTCATATAACTGCAACTGTACGTCCTGTAAGAAATGTTTTGTAATAAAATCACAAATTTTGCAAATTCATGATTTTAACTTAATATTGTGACTTTTTGTCTAAAAAAGCACTTTTTTGTCCTAAAATATCAGGTTTTCAAAACTGTTAAATTATAAATAAGCATAAATTATAAATTATAAGAAATATACAGAATTATATTTTGTCAAAAAAATGAAATTTTGCAAAATTTTGACTTTTTGACTTAAAATGAAATTTTGCAAAATTGTGAACTTTTCTATCATTTTAACGTAACTAAATTTTGCTAAATCATGACTTTTTAATTACATCTTATACATTTTTGTCTTGAAGAGCAATTTTTTGTCACAAAATTGTGATGTTTAGCTTCAAAATTATTGTTTCACATCACGAAGTTGAGGATTTTGTATAACTGCAACTGTATGTCCTGTAATCACATTTTGTACTAAAATCACAAATTTTGCAAATTCATGACTTTAACTTAACATTGTCCTAAAATATCAGGTTTTCAAAACTGTTAAATTATAAATTAACATAAATTATAAATTATTTGAAATATAAATAGTTATATTTTGTCTAAAAATTGAAATTTTGCAAAATTTTGACTTTTTGACATAAAATGAAATTTTGCAAAATAGCGAACTTTTCTATGATTTTATCGTAACTAAATTTTGCTAAATCATGACTTTTTAATTAGATCTTATACATTTTTGTCTTGAAGAGCAAATTTTTGACACAAAATTGTGACTTTTTGCTTCAAAATTATCGTTTCGTGTCACGAAGTTGAGGATTTTGTATAACTGCAACTGTATGTCCTGTAATCACATTTTGTAATAAAATCACACATTTTGCTAATTCATGACTTTAACTTAATATTGTCCTAAAATATCAGGTTTTCAAAACTGTTAAATTATAAATTAACATAAATTATAAATAATATGAAATATACAGAATTTTATTTTGTCAAAAAAATGAAATTTTGCAAAATTTTGACTTTTTGACATAAAATGAAATTTTGCTAAATAGTGAACTTTTCTATCATTTTATCGTAACTAAATTTTGCTAAATCATGACTTTTTAATTAGATCTTATACATTTTTTTCTTGAAGAGCAAATTTTTGACACAAAATTGTGACTTTTTGCTTCAAAATTATCGTTTCGCGTCACGAAGTTGAGGATTTTGTATAACTGCAACTGTATATCCTGTAATCACATTTTGTAATAAAATCACACATTTTGCTAATTCATGACTTTAACTTAACATTGTCCTAAAATATCAGGTTTTCAAAACTGTTAAATTATAAATTAACATAAATTATAAATAATATGAAATATACAGAATTATATTTTGTCAAAAAAAATGAAATTTTGCAAAATTTTGACTTTTTGACATAAAATGAAATTTTGCTAAATAGTGAACTTTTCTATCATTTTATCGTAACTAAATTTTGCTAAATCATGACTTTTTAATTAGATCTTATACATTTTTTTCTTGAAGAGCAAATTTTTGACACAAAATTGTGACTTTTTGCTTCAAAATTATTGTTTCGCGTCACGAAGTTGAGGATTTTGTATAACTGCAACTGTATGTCCTGTAATCACATTTTGTAATAAAATCACACATTTTGCTAATTCATGACTTTAACTTAATATTGTCCTAAAATATCAGGTTTTCAAAACTGTAAAAATATGAATTAACATAAATTATAAATTATATGAAATATAAAGAATTATATTTTGTCTAAAAAAGGAAATTTTGCAAAATTTTGACTTTTTGACATAAAATGACATTTTGCAAAATAGTGAACTTTTCTATCATTTTATCTTAACCTCTCTAATTTTGCTAAATCTTGACTTTTTAATTTGATCTTATACATTTTTGTCTTGAAGAGCAAATTTTTGTCACAAAATGGTGACTTTTCACTGTAAAATTATCATTTCACATCACAAAGTTGAAGATTTCATATAACTGCAACTGTATGTCCTGTAATCACATTTTGTAATAAAATCACAAATTTTGCAAATTCATGACTTTAACTTAATATTGTGACTTTTTTTGTCCTTAAATATCAGGTTTTCAAAACTGTTAAATTATAGATTAACAATAAATTATAAGTCATATGAAATATACACAATAAAATTTTTTTGTTAAAAAATTTGAAATTTTCCAAAATCTTGACTAAAATGACTTTTCTATAATTTTATCGTAACATCTCTAATTTTCCTAAATTGTAACTTTTTAATTTGATCTTATACATTTTTGTCTTGCAGAGCAAATTTCTGTCATCAAATTTCAAATTTCGCAAAATTGTGACTTTTGGACAAAATCACGACTTTGTGACAAAAATGAGAATTTCGTGTAACTGCAACTTAATGTCTTTGATAATAAAATTAATCATTAATAAACATTATATAAACGGTTCATATATGCAAACTGGTATATTTAGATGTCAACATATTTATAATGATAATAATAATATATAAACATATTTTATCAGTCATCCAAAGCAAACCAAACAGAATAAAAAATAACACATCAAATTACTTCTAATTTAAAAAAAAAATTTCTAGGCTACTTAATTGGAGAAAAATCAAAAGTAGACCAAAACCGTTTTTTGTGAGTTTTTTATTGATGGAGGTCAACGGAGGTCGACTTGCCTCTGGAGCAGCTCCTGGTGGCCGTTTGAGGAACTGCACATGTTGCCACTTCAGAGGGACATTAAATGCATCAGAACATGAAGATGAGTTGAGATAAAGATGGTTGGATGAGTCCACTGTCATCTGGGTTTGTGATGTCACGACACGCCCCAAACCCAAACCACTCAGTGAAGGAGACTTTTTTCAGACCTCGACCTCAAGAACCCAAATCTCTGCGTTGGAAAAATGCAATTTCAGGTGAACAGTAGCATTCTTCACCGTGCTAATATTTATGGGAAAAAATGAAGTTAAATTATCACTCGTGCAACACTGAGTACCTCTTCACTGCTTCGCACAGGCATGCGTTAACACAATGCAAAGAGGGAAAGACATAAGCAATGGGCTTAGAGAAGCAATCATTGCAGCACATCAGTATGGGGCGGGGAAAGATTATTCTCAAATCTCTGATTTTAGAGATCTTAGGACTTAAAGCCCCGCCCCACGTTTTCCAAAAAACCAAACGAAGCATTTCAGTAGAAACAAGAGCCCGGGTCAACTACAGCCATGAGTCGTGAATGTTCACAGTCCTGGAGGGAAAAAAGTAAGTGAACCCCTGCAGGCTAGCTGGTCGAACGTCCACCGTCAGCAGCTCCTTCAGCATCTCTGGAATTCTGGGACCGTTCCTCATTTCCAGGGGGGCGTGGTCTTCTGACTGACAGCCGGCACAGCCAGTGGTTGACTGCGAATCAGCTGAGACTAGAGATATTTGAGATGGACGGTCGGACAACACGCCTCCAGCTGTGACGAGACCCCCGGAGGACCGCGAGGCCGCCATCTCTCGGCGTCTGCTCAATGCAGGTCCCGTTTGTACGCTCGCCCGTGCAAGGTTATCATCGTTAACGAAAACGAACGAAATAACGAAAACTAGAATTGAAAAAATATTTTCGTTAACTGAAATAAAATTAAAACAAGTTTTTTAAACAACGATAACTAACTGAAACTGTATTATGTGTTTATAAAACAAACTAAAATTAACTATAATAATGTCAAGAATGTCCTTCCTTTTTTATGTTTGTAATTTTTTTCCTCATAAACGTTTGAAATCTATTAACTTTCCACCACCGTACAACAACAACCGCAAAAAAAAAAAAAAAAAAAAAAAAGTGATCAGCAGTGATGGCTGCGGCAAAAGTTGGGAGAAAGCGGCTCAGTTCTATTTGGGATTTCTTTGACTATGACTGTGTTAACGATAAAAATAAGTGCCTTGTTGTAGAAGCAGGTGATACAATGTGTGGAATACTTCTCAAGGGGAAAAAAAACTGGATAAGCTAGCCTAAGCTAGCTCCCTGAAAAGAAGGCTAACCAAGACTAGCTGGATAAGCTAGCCTAAGCTAGCCCCCTGGAGAGAGAAGCTACAGCTGCAGGCCAGTCAGCGTTGGGAAGGACCGGGAGAAAACAGCAACTATAATGGACTGTTTCCATGGAGACCAGATAGCTGCTGGTCAGTAAATACGCAGGAACACCACAAGAGGGAAGACGCATTGATAAATATGTTTACTGAGACCAGAATGTAAACACGACTATGTGATTCGATAGCCTTCAAAAAGTTTAGTGCTTCACTCGAACCAAAATTACAACCCTAATTTACAAAATAAAACTAAAACTAACACTGAAACTAATAAAAACTAAACTAAAACTAAGTATTTCAAAACAAAAACGAATAAAAACTAGATAACTGCTCTAAAAACGAATTAAAACAAACTGAATTTGAAAAACTAAACTAAAAACTAAATAAAAACTAAAACTAATGGAAAATCCAAAACTATTATAACCCTGCGCCCGTGCCCGCCCCTCAACCACTGGTCACCTGGTTACACCTTAGTTGTTCTCACAGACTGTATGCGAAGAACTGGACAAACTCGCTGTGACATCACCCACTGGTTTTCTAAAGAGTGGCTCTGAAGTCCAGTTGTGGGAGCTGTGCTCTTGGCACGACCTGGCTCCGCCCAGTAGAGGGGGTGAACCTGGTATTTGACCCCCTGAGTCCCGTGGAGCCCCCCCCCTTAAACCCATTACAGCGCATGCTAACCCTGTGAAGCGGAGCGTGTTTCACTAGAAGATGGACACGGAGCGGTCACGGACTTCTTCTGCAACACGCTTTCTGCTGTGTTTACACTTCACTTGTTTCTTCAAATTCCTCCCGTTAAACGTACCAGACCCGCCAGAAGGCGTAACGTTTCCCAGCTGACCGGCGTCCAGCGTTTCCCGCTGACATGTGGAGCGCCGCTGCGGCTCGCTGCTGCCGAGGCTTTAACGAGCACGTGTAGCTAATTAAGCGCTCCTTGACTGTAACACGGGCGCGCTAATAAAGCTGAATTACCGACCGGGGGGAGGTAAATCTCGCCCTCGTTACCCTGCGCGGCTAACCGCAGAAGCGGCGGCATCTGCAGCACGTCCAAGGACCGTCGTCGATGGAGCCTGTCCTCGCCGGGTCGGTCCGAGCTGCAGATTTACAAAAGTTGTATTTGTCACCGTGCCCCCGACTGCTGCTGCAGGATCTACAGGGTCAAGGTGCTGCTGCTTGATGAAGTCATCACCAGCTGGTGCGCAGATCTGCAGGGGTTCAGATGTGCTAACACAATGCCAAGAGGGAACGAGGTAAGCGAAGAAGACTGGAGCAGTGCGGTTTGTTTGAGTTGGATGGAGGGAGACTGATGTTTTATCTGACCTGTTTTATCTGCAGGAGATTGTTCCAGAAGTCCTGAAGCTTTGTGAACCTCAGTTGTGCTTCCATGATGTTTACAGGAAAAATAAAATAAAAAGATAAGTGTCGAGCTGATCAACCACTAAAAGCTGGTCAGCCTTTTTTTTTGTCCAAAAATTAAGATTTTGTAAAGTTCTGGATTTTTATGACACAAAATTGTGATTTAATCTCGAAGAGATCGTGACTTTAGAAAAATCTGAAGTTTTATGAAAAAAAAACGTGCTTGTCACGACAAAAAAAGTTGATTTTGCAAAATCTTTATTTTACGATTTCTCAGACGTTTTTGCTCCGTCGACGTTGGGTCCTCCCGTCACCTGCGCTGGATCGTTCGTCCGCTAGTCAGGAACGTGATCTGAGAGGAGACCGTCCTGTGGCTGGTTGGTTTCCCCGCACCGACGACAACAGCAAGTTTACGACTAAAAGTTGGGAAATTCTTGATAAAAAGTCGTCAGGTAATTTTATCAAAATGTTGTCACTCTGTAAAAAAAGCTGCAACTTAGCGAGTCTTTTACAACAAAAATAAAGAACGGTTAATTTTGACAAAATTTGCATTTTTTTGTGTTCAAAACATTTTTAGGAAACAAAATTATGATTTGATGTCAAAAAGTCGTGATTAAAAATATAGCAATTTTTTTTTTAAATTATAATTAGATTATATTAAATTATATTATATTTATATTATATTATATTATATTATATTCAGTAGTCGAGTTGTAAAAAAAATTCAGGGGGGATGGTTAATGTTTTTCACCTTAAAAAAAAGTGGCGGGGCAGGGGTGTAAATTCATTATCAAAATAAAACACTGTAAATAAGACTTCTGAATTTTAGCTAACATCTTCACTTATTTTTGTTGCCTGACGAGCAGTTTTACAGGGGGGATGATTTTGATCGTTTTTATTTCAGGGGGGATGCCATCCGCCCTCATCCCCCCTCAACTCGAGTACTGATTATATTATATTATATTGTATTATATTATTTATATTATATATTATATTATATTATATATTATATTATATTATATTATATTATATTTAGGGCTGGGCAAGTTAACGCATTATTATCACATTAACGCATTAATTTATTAACGCTGACATTTATTTTATCACGCATTAACATGTTGCTCACATGCTTTTGTTTTGAAAAGTCTGTTACTGGCTGCTGCAGAACCGGAAGAGAATTGGCAGGTAAAGATGCAGAAAAGCTAAAACAGACATGGAGAACGGTAAAAATCTGTGAACTTTACAGTTCAGGTAGCAACTCAGGTAGAAATATTAACAATTCTGTCTGAAAACAAAATTCCTGGACTGCAACAAAACTTTCTCGTCATTCCTCCATGTTCCATCAGATCTGCTCCATGTGTTCACTGTCCTGCTGTTCTCTAGCTGGTTACTGCAGTGCGGCTCCATCTAGTGGCACAGATGTGTAATGACAACAGAAAGTCCAGTCCTCCATTATAAAACAAATTCAGTCCTTTGGCCTGTTTTTTAATTTCATCTTTTTGATCCAAGTCTAAAATTGAAATATTAAAAAAACAGGCATTTTTTTTTCATTTTTTGTGTTAGATTAAAAAAAGACAAAATGTAATAAAATGTCACTTTTTATTTATTTTTTTTAATTTTGATTGATACAAGGATTGGTAAAGTTACTGAACTTTAACATGGACATTTTCATTTTAAAGTTCTCCCAGACGGAGGATTCAACAGAAACAAGGTTATTTGTAACAACTGACAAGTTGAACTCCCCGTTAAAAGTTTCTGCTGTTACCTCAGAAATTACCTGTTTTAATGTTCTGATTGTGTTAAGCCACGATCATTTTGTTGGATTTTGTTTGTAGACTTTAAAAAATTTTTTTTTTTTTCTAAAAACAGGGTGACATTAATGCCCTGGCAGTGACAATAAGTTTTATTTTATTTTACATTTTTAAGATGAGATTTACACTAAATATGTGTTACTGACAAGTGCTGATGTTAAAAGTGTTTGAATAACAAATGTTATGGCACTTTAGTTCATCAGCAGAACATTTAAATAAAAGTGACCTTTACACTACTTTTGAATTCATTATTTGATTTTGTGTATACAATGCGATTAATCGTGATTAATCAGAAAAATCATGCGATTAATTGCGATTAAAAATTTTAATCGTTGCCCAGCCTAAATTATATTATATATTATACCACTTTATTTTATATTCAATTACTTCATATAATTTTATATGATATTATATAATTTGATATATTATTTTATGTCATATTATATAAGTGTTATTAAAATCACTGTGCCCTTTTTTCTTGGCTCCAGCATTTGCTCCCACAAACGTCTCTGGTGTTAAAATTTTTCCACATGAAAGACGGAAAGTGCCTGTTCTTTTCCTGCGTCCTTTATCCAGCGCCCTTGTCTCCTCCGGGCCAGATGTTGCCTCCTCCGCGCTCCGTGCATTAAAAGCTCCATTACTCTCTCTGGGGAGAAACACATCTGCCTCTGGGCACCATTATTCATGCAGAACTGGGCCGAGACCGGTTCTGTGAGAGGCTGGACTCTGAGGAGGGAGCGCGCGCAGGCTGTTGCGCGGGGAGATCATGAAATGTTGTCTTCCAGGAAATCATAGTTGCATTAAAGGCATGGTAGGTGATTTTTTTTTGCAGAATTTTTTTTACAATATTGCCTGAAAACCTTTTCACATTCCCGTTACACCCACTGAAATAAAATGTTTGCAAAAAAAACCTCAAACGTTTTGGTCCGGTCTAGAGGGTATAACTGTGTTTTAATACACTGTACGGTGACCTTGAGTGACAGAAAGGCACCTTTAAATAAAATGTATTATTATTATTATTATTATAATCAGAGGAAAACTCTGACCAATCAATGAACTGATCATCTTTACATTTATTGGCTGCCTAATACGTTCATCAAATATCAATGGCAACCTCCCCCCCCATTAGGTTAGCAGACTCAGCTTTGCTATTTGAAAGCCAGAAATCAAGTTAGCTCGCACAGATCATTTCGTTGCAACAATGGCAGAGAAGAAGACGTCAACCGGCAGCAAAATCAAAGGGAAAACTGTTGTTGAAAAAGCAAAGCAACAGCACTGTGGAAGCTAACCGAAGCTAACCGAAGCTAACCGAAGCTAACCGAAGAACGAAACAGAACAAGAGTGGTTATCGGTACGGCTTTCCAGCGCTGGCGCCAGCCAAAAAAAAATGAAAAAGGGGGCTCCAGACCGACGCCAAGGTGGCCCAGTTTCTACTGGATAGGTAAGATGATGCCGTTCTGATTATATAATATTTCAACATACTGATGGGTTATGGGTATTGTAGGCCTATTCACCCAGTCAGTGAGAAAATGAAAGATGATGACAAAATTATTGTCCATCGAGTGACATGACGAACATATTCCAGCATGTTTCGCTAAACCTACCAACTCTGTCAACTAGGCTACAGTACTATGTGTGACACCGTTAGCTAGGCTGTTGTTATCCTTGACGGTAGCTTTCCCAATATCATTGAATACCTTTTGTTAACTATAAGCTTCATGCACAAACCGATAAACGCTGCTTATTGATTTTGTTTTCAGTTATGACGCTGGCATGGCACATAGTTCCACTCCTACGAAGCACGGTGCCGTCAACCCCCCCCTCCCCCAGTGTCTACCATTCGTACGGAGTCACCTTCAGACTCAGACCTGTAAGTACTGTAGTACCCAACCTTGACAATACGCAGTAGCTAGTTGATATGGGTTTGACAAAAAAATATTTCTGCTGTTGAGAAACTATAGTTTGTCTGATTTGTTCTATATCTGGCGGATAGCAGAGCCAGTTGATGTGCTCTATAAGACTAGATTACTGATTGATCACACGGCTACTAGCCTAATACAGATCGGTGGCTAGCTCAAAACTTTCCATTGGAGTGATACGGAAACTTTCTCCGCAATACATGTTGTAGTGTATACACAAACTTCCGTTAACTTCCTTGTATACGTGAACTTCCGTGACCGCTCGAGACAGCGTGCGCCTTCATGTAGTCGTGAATCGTGTGAAGGCGTGGTTTCGAGGGGTGGGCTGAAGAGGAGGGGGCGGAGCCTTTGGGAGGAGGGAGGGAGTGTATATTTTCAAAATCTCACTTGAGTTGGATTGCTGGAACCGTTTTTTCAAAGATCTCCCACCCTACCTTTAATAAGAACAAAATAAATAATGTTTCAGGGTGAAGCGGCGTGTCTGGCTGATGATTCTCATCCTGCGTGAGTCTAATTAATCATGCACCTGCGCTGCATGCACGCTCACCACGCACCCGCCAACATCTGGGCGCTGTCTAAACAAACGTGTGTTTTTGCCCTCTGCTTCCGCGGCACTTGGACCATCTTTCTTCATCCGGAGGCCTGCTGTCATCTGTTAGCAGCAGCAGGAGTGCTGATGCGCTGTGTGTGCGTGCATGTGCATGTGTGCGTGCGTGTGCGTGTGTTGTGTGCTAAATTTGGCCAACTGAGAGCAAAAGGTGCAGCGTAGCTGCTGGATGAGGACGAGTCAGTGGAGGAGCTCTGCAGCTGCAGGAAAAAACAACAACTGTACACATGTAGATGTATAAATGTGTATTAATTATATTTTAATATCTATTTAAAATGATTGAACATTATTGTTTTACCCCTATCATTCCCTATCTAATGTCATAACCTCTGAGGTGCCCACCACAGATGTTAAGATTACATTAATGTGTTTAAGACTGAAACCGTCAGGGTTGGCGCCACCAACCTGTGTTAGGCTGCCATCTGCTGTCAGAGATGTGAACTGCACGTGTGACAGCTGCTGTAATAATCACTTCAAATGAACAGCAACGCATGACATTTCTGCGACGGAGTATTAGGGCCACACTGAGAAAAAAAGAAATTGTGGGCAATGATTTTTTTTTTCATTCCTCACTTACGAGAAGGAAGTCGAAATGCAGTTTCCACAATAAAGTTGTGTTAAAGATTTATTCAAACCAGCTTTACTCTACCAACATAATGTCTGTGTCTATGTGCTTTTATCACATAGACACGGTATTATAATAAGTATTCGTACTTTGAAGAGATTGTGTCAGAAATTGCTCCTATTCAGAAAAAGAAACTATACTGATTCTGGAATTCTGGAAACTGTATTTTGACTTTATTCTCGACATTTTGACTTTATTCTCGACATTTCGTCTTTATTCTCAACATTTTGACTTTATTCTCGACATTTCGACTTTATTCTCGACGTTTTGACTTTATTCTCGACATTTCGACTTTATTCTCAACATTTGGACTTTATTCTCGACATTTCGACTTTATTCTCGAAATTTCGACTTTATTTTCAACATTTCGCTCTTTATTTCTCGACATTTCGACTTATTTTCGACACATTTCGACTTTATTCTCGACATTTCGACTTTATTCTCGACATTTCGACATTTCGATTCTCGACATTTCTTTCGACTTTATTCTCATTTTGACTTTATTTTCGACTTTTCTCTTTATTCTCGACATTTTTGACTTTATTCTCAACATTTCGACTTTATTCTCGACATTTCGACTTTATTTATTCTTGACATTTCGACTTTATTCTCAACATTTTGACTTTTTCTCGACATTTCGACTCTTTATTCTCGACATTTCGACTTTATTCTCGACATTTCGACTTTATTCTCTCAACGTTTCGACTTTTATTCTCGACATTTCCTCTTTTTCTCGACATTTTCGACTTTTTATTCTCTCGACATTTTGACTTTATTTCTCGACTTTCTCTCTTTATTCTCGACATTTTGACTTTATTCTCGACATTTTGACTTTATTTTCTCGACATTTCGACTTTATTCTCGACATTTTGAATTTATTCTCGACATTTCGACTTTATTCTCGACATTTCGACTTTATTCTTGACATTTTGACTTTATTCTCGACATTTTGACTTTATTCTCGACATTTTGACTTTATTCTCGACATTTTGACTTTATTCTCAACGTTTCGACTTTATTCTCGACATTTCGACTTTATTCTTGACATTTTGACTTTATTCTCAACATTTTGACTTTATTCTCGACATTTCCTCTTTATTCTCGACATTTCGACTTTATTTTCGACATTTTGACTTTATTCTCAACGTTTCGACTTTATTCTCGACATTTCCTCTTTATTCTCGACATTTCGACTTTATTCTCGACATTTTGACTTTATTCTCGACATTTCGACTCTTTATTTCTCGACATTTTGACTTTTATTCTCTCGACATTTCGACTTTATTCTCGACATTTCCCCTCTTTATTCTCGACATTTTTGACTTTTTCTCGACATTTTGACTTTATTCTCAACATTTTTGACTTTATTCTCGACATTTCGTTTTCAACATTTGACTTTCTCGACATTTCGACTTTATTCTCGACATTTTGACTTTATTCTTCGACATTTCGACTTTTTCTCGACATTTTTGACTTTATTCTTCGACATTTTGACTTTATTCTTCGACATTTTCTCTTTTATTTATTTCGACATTTCGACTTTTATTTATTCTCGACATTTCGACTTTATTCTCGACATTTCGACTTTATTCGACTCTTTCTCTCGACATTTCTTTATCCTCTTTATTCTCGACATTTTGACTTTATTCTCGACATTTTTTATTGACTTTATTCTTTCTCGACATTTCGACTTTATTCTCGAAACATTTTTTTACTTTATTCAATTTATTCTCGACATTTTTGACTTTATTCTCGACATTCGACTTTACTTCTCGACATTTCGACTTTATTCTCGACATTTTTTATTCTACATTTCGATTCTCGACATTTCTTTCTTTATTCTCGACATTTCGACTTTATTCTCGACTTTTGATTTCGACTTTATTCTCGACATTTCGACTTTATTCTCGACATTTCGACTTTATTCTCAACATTTCGACTTTCTCGATTCTCGACATTTCGACTTTATTCTCGACACATTTCGACTTTATTCTCGACATTTTGACTTTATTCTCGACATTTCCTCGACACTTTTCTCGACATTTTGACTTTATTCTCGACATTTCGACTTTATTCTCGACATTTTGACTTTATTCTCGACATTTTTGACATTTCTTTTATTTCTCGACATTTCGACTTTATTCTCGACTTTTGACTTTATTTACTTGAATTTCGACTTATTCTTTGATTCCTCTTTATTCTTTTCGACATTTCGACTTATTCTCGACATTTTTGACTTTATTCTCGACATTTTGACTTTATTCTCGACATTTTTCGACATTTCTTTATTCTCGACATTTCGACTTTATTCTCGACATTTTGACTTTATTCTCGACATTTCGACTTTATTCTCGACATTTCGACATTCTTTATTCTCGACATTTTTTGACATTTTTTCTCGACATTTTGACTTTATTCTCGACATTTCGACTTTACTTTATTCTCGACATTTCGACATTTCTTTATTCTCGACATTTTCGACTTTATTCTCGACATTTCGACTTTTATTCTCGACATTTCGACTTTATTCTCGACATTTTGACTTTATTTCTTTTGACTTTATTTCTCGAACATTTCTTTATTCTCGACATTTTGACTTTATTCTCGACATTCATTTTGACTTTATTCTCGACATTTCGACTTTATTCTCGACATTTCGACTTTTTCGATTCTCGACATTTCGACTTTATTCTCGACATTTTTGACTTTATTCTCGACATTTCGACTTTATTCTCGACATTTTGACTTTATTTCTCGACATTTCGACTTTAATTTCTCGACATTTTCGACTTTATTCTCGACATTTCGACTTTTATTTTCGATTTCTCGACATTTTGACTTTATTCTCGACATTTTGACTTTATTCTCGACATTTCGACTTTATTCTCGACATTTCGACTTTATTCTTCGACATTTCGACTTTATTCTCGACATTTCGACTTTATTTCTCGACATTTTTGACTTTATTCTCAACATTTTGACTTTATTCTCGACATTTCGTCTTTACTTTATTCTCGACATTTTGACTTTATTCTCGACATTTTTGACATTTCGATTCTCGACATTTCGACTTTATTCTTGACATTTTTTGACTTTATTCTCAACATTTTGACTTTATTTCTCGACATTTCCTCTTTATTATTCTCGACATTTCGACGACTTTATTCTCGACATTTTGACTTTATTCTCAACATTTCGACTTTATTCTCGACATTTCTCTTTATTCTCGACATTTCGACTTTATTCTCGACATTTTGACTTTATCTCGACATTTCCTCTTTAGACATTTATTCTCGACATTTTGACTTTTTGATTCTTTATTCTCGACATTTTGACTTTATTCTTTTGATTTATCTTTGACATTTATTCTCGACATTTTTCGACTTTATTCTCGACATTTTGACTTTATTCTCGAACATTTCGACATTTCGACTTTATTCTCGACATTTTGACTTTCCTTTCTTTACATTTCGACATTTTCGACTTTATTCTCGACATTTCGACTTTATTCTCGACATTTTGACTTTATTCTCAACATTTTTACTTTATTTTCGACATTTTGACTTTATTCTCGACATT
Organism: Hirundichthys speculiger; assembly: GCA_018398805.1. Taxonomy (NCBI): domain Eukaryota; kingdom Metazoa; phylum Chordata; class Actinopteri; order Beloniformes; family Exocoetidae; genus Hirundichthys; species Hirundichthys speculiger. Next base: position 73,434 of record JAGFBZ010002870.1, read on the forward strand.
TCCTCTTTATTCTCGACATTTCGACTTTATTCTTGACATTTTGACTTTATTTTCGACATTTTGACTTTATTCTCGACATTTCCTCTTTATTCTCGACATTTCGACTTTATTCTCGACATTTTTTTGACTTTATTCTCGACATTTCGACTTTATTTTCGACATTTCGACTCTTTATTCTCTCGACATTTTGACTTTATTCTCGACATTTCGACTTTACTTTATTCTCGACATTTCGACTTTATTTCTCGACATTTTGACTTTATTCTCGACATTTTGACTTTATTCTCGACATTTCGACTTTATTCTCGACATTTCGACTTTATTTATTCTCGACATTTCGACATTTTTACTTTTCTCGACATTTTGACTTTATTCTCGACATTTCGACTTTATTCTCGACATTTTGACTTTATTCTCACACATTTCGACTTTATTCTCGACATTTTGACTTTTGACTTTATTTCTCGACATTTCGACTTTTCTATTCTCGACATTTCGACTTTATTCTCGACATTTTGACTTTATTCTCGAACATTTTGACTTTTATTCTCGACATTTTCGACTTTATTCTCGACATTTTCCTCTTTATTTCTCGCATTTCGACTTATTATTCTCGACATTTCGACTTTATTCTCGACATTTCGACTTTATTCTCGACATTCTCTTTTTATTCTCGACTTATTTCGACTTCGACTTTATTCTCGACATTTCGACTTTATTCTCGACATTTCGACTTTCTTTATTCTCGACATTTCGACTCTTTATTCTTTCATCGACATTTTGACTTTATTCTCGACATTTCGACTTTATTCTCAACATTTTGACTTTATTCTCGACATTTCGACTTTATTCTTGATATTTCCTCTTTATTCTCGACATTTCATCTTTATTCTCGACATTTCGACTTTAAATATCGACATTTTGACTTTATTCTCGACATTTCCTCTTTATTCTCAACATTTTGACTTTATTCTCGACATTTTGACTTTATTCTCGACACTTCGTCTTTATTCTCGACATTTTGACTTTATTCTCGACATTTTGACTTTATTCTCGACATTTTGACTTTATTTTCGACATTTTGACTTTATTCTCGACATTTCGACTTTATTCTCAACATTTTGACTTTATTTTCGACATTTCGTCTTTATTCTCGACACTTCGACTTTATTCTGGACATTTCCTCTTTATTCTCGACATTTCGACTTTAATCTCGACATTTTGACTTTCTTCTCGACATTTCATCTTTATTCTCGTAAGTGAGGAATAAAAAAAAAAATCATTGCCCACATTTTTTTTTCTCAGTGTAGCCCTAATACTCCGTCGTATATTTCTCACCTGTTTACCAAAAAAAAAATTAAATAAAAATAAGGAGCAAAAGGACAAGAGCCATGTGTGAATGTAGAGCCGTGTGTCTTTTACGCATGACGGGACTGCGACCCGCTACATCCCCGCCGGCCGTGTTAAAACTGCGACCCGCTACATCCCCGCCGGCCGTGTTAAAACTGCGACCCGCTACATCCCCGCCGGCCGTGTTAAAACTGCAACCCGCTACATCCCCGCCGGCCGTGTTAAAGCAGTGCAGTGACATTTAAGGGATGCGTGGGCTCGGTGGCCCTCACAGTTGTTTATTTAGACAAACACAGAACCTGGAAATCTGCTGCAGATGTTTGCAGGAGTCTCACCATCCTGCTGCTGCAGCTGCTGCAGCTCATTTGAGCCTGGTTGTAAAGCAGCTTGTCACTTGATATACAGCTGCAACATCTGGACTGACATCTGACACTGGGGAAGTGAGGGGTGCTCCCATACCGAGCTGTAAAAAAACTACTTTTTTCCACTTCCTCCTGTCTTGAAGCGCTGCAGTGAGTCCTTCCAGCCACCAGATGTCACTGCACCTCCTGTGTTTGAGGTTCACGGGGGTCTGCTGGACCGTCTCTCAGCTGCCTTTGAGGCAGAAGACAAGGCTCCATCCCGGTCCATCACAACTTATAAACCGACCCTGTGTGGAGTCATTTTACCTCTGAGGTCCCTGCATGGTGCTGCATTCAGGGTACGTTGGTAAAAAAATGTGCTCATGGTGAAATGTTTGTTTGTGGAAACTCCCAAAGAACTTTCAGCCAATCACCAGGAGACCCAGAAACACTGAACCTTAGTTGACCAGCCAATAAAAATACTTCAAATGATATAGACTTATACTGTTCAAAGCCTTTAAAAGAAAACAACAACAAAGTGCAACAAACCCCGTGCTAGCGTGGGTTTCCTCCGGGTTCTCCGGCTTCCTCCCACAGTCCAAAGACTTCCATGTCAGGTTAACTGCTGGTTCTAAATTGCCCGTAGGAGTGATCGGTAGTGTTCATGGTTGTCTGTCTGTATGTGGCCTAGGGATGTAACGATATGGAAAATTTCATATCTCGTTCATAGTGACCAAATTATCGTGGTTTACGATATTATCATGGTATTCTTCATTGCTGTACAAATGTCCAAAAAAAATACATACATTTAAATAATTTCACAAAATCTTGTGATTTTCTTGCCATACTAAAACATCAGAAGCCAAAATTTTATCAAAATGAAACTTTCACATTAAAAGGGCAAACAACTGGCACAGAAAGAGGTTTAATTCTGAATGAACAAAATAAATAACAGGAACAAAGCTTATTTGTCTGGTGCAAATTGAAATAAACACTTTAACAACCGTAGTAGGTCAAAATATGCAAACAATTATCAGGAACCAAAATTATAGTGAAGTTCAAATGAAATAAACTTTGGACTTTAACCTTAAATAGGTATAAATGTGCAAATAAAGAAACAGTTGTTTAGGAGCCAAATATGTTGTTCTGAATTGTAGTTCACTCTGTGTGTCTGTGGGTGTCGCTGTGTTGTTACCTGAGGGTCAGGTATAAAGGTAGCTGCCTGTTATTGGTTAGCTGTTGGACCCGGAAGGGCAAAAGGTTTTTGACCACTGTGGCGCTAACTGCCGGCGTTATGGTTGTCGGATCAGTTAATGGAATAAATTAATATTTTAACTGCATCAGAAGAACATCGTTCCAGTCCTTTTTAGATCAACACGCAATGGTAATGTTTACGAAATGTGAGTTAGCGAAGCGCGTCGACCAGGTTAGTCTTGGTCAAACATCTCAGTAGCTTGAAGCATTAGCCTTAGCTCCTTTAAGTTGCTTGTACAAATGACAATAAAATGTAAACAAGTGCTCTGCAGACAGGATAACTGTCCTCCACCAGTTGTCCCTCTGGATTCAGTCCTCCAGGGCCAGTGTCCTGCAGGTCTGAGAAGTTCACCTGCTGCAGCCCATCTGATTCAAATGAATGGACCGCTAACCGCTAATCTTGATAGGAAGCTGTTGATTCATTTGAATCAGGTGTGTTGTGGCAGTAAAACATCTAAGTTTTAGATGTTTTACTTGCAGGACACCGACCCCGGAGGACTGGATCTGCCCTCCCCTGGTCTAAACACTACAGGTTTGTGTAACCAGAAGGTTGATGGTTCCATCAACCCAGGTATCCGATCAGAATCCAAACTTCCTGACACCCCACTCACATCATGCATTTCCGCTGATCGGATCCGTCATTGCCGAGCTTCCCCTAATCTGCACTGCATCACGTCTGACATTTGACGCTGCAATTGACACAAAAGTTGGTATTTTAAACCCATATTTGAGCGACCGGACTGTCCAGACTGAGACGCATTTTTTAAAACCGCCTCCGTATGTGGTTGGAACTGGGTTTGGAAAAAGAAGCTGCATCTCATGTGGTTTCATGTTCAGACTGTCAACAAATCCATCCGGACACAATCCGGATTTACGAACGACTGGATCTGAGGCGACGCGTGAGCAGGACGGCGGTGTTCTCGAGCAAAACCACATCGTCCCTGACGTCGGGGTCGCTGGTTGAAGCACCAAGACAACCTGAGGTTGAAATAACCAGCTTATTTATTTATTTATTTGGCTCCTGTGCAGGAGGAAGGGCTAAAACGACCACGTAAAGGCAGCTACTTGGACGACAGGTTTCTCTCCAGGCCCCGCCCCTTTACAGGCGACTCTGTTGTATGAAGTTGGTCGTTAATTGTGCGACGGGTCCTCCTACTGCAAAACGTATCAACTCAGGGATGTAATTGTTTTCGCGGCCTTGAAGGCTGCCTCGCTTTCCCGCCACGGACCAGTGAGTCTGTCCCACTTTCGAGAGCGAGACCGCGTTCAAATTTTTATCTGGTACCGGGGAAACCGCTGGAGCCTGATGTTCAAAGCTCTGAAGGACGTGTCTTTCTACAAACCATTAACCTACTAAACTGTCTTCAGATATAAAACTGATGCCCTGTGACTAAAGTTACACAGCAGTTTAACAGCTGATTTATGACATGACAAGATTCAGAGAATCTGCTGGAAACAACTTATATCATTGTGGAGTTGCAGTTTCAGCTAATGGACACTAGATGGCAGCATTTCAAACCTAATGGTTCAGACTGGTGTCCATGTCGTTCTTTTACAGTTATACTTAAATCTAAAATAAAGTGTTTCCTTGGTTTTTAAATGTCAAAGCAATTTTTTTTCTCCTTCAGCTTGAAGATCTCTCAGAAGAAGCTACACAGCCGTTAATTTCAGGCAACTGCTCAGCTCACAGTAACCAACATGTGCTTGAGTGAATTTGTCAGCAGATCTGTTGGTTGGAGTCATGAAGCATCTCCTCCAGGATCCATGGATGTGACGATCAGCAGATCATCTGATCATCTATCATCCATCCACCCATACATCCATTCATCCATCCATCCATCCATCATCTTTCCATCCTTCATCCATCCATCCATCTACCATCCATCCATCCATCCATCTATCCATCATCTGTCCATCCTTCATCCATCCATCCATCCATCATCATCCATCCATCCATCACCTGTCCATCCATCATCTGTCCATCCATCCATCCATCCATCCACCATCTGTCCATCAGTCCATCCATCCATCCATCCATCCATCCATCCATCATCTGTCCATCCATCCATCCATCCATCCACCATCTGTCCATCAGTCCATCCATCCATCCATCCATCCATCCATCCATCATCTGTCCATCCTTCATCCATCCATCATCATCCATCCATCCATCCACCATCTGTCCATCAATCCATCCGTCCATCCATCCATCCAGCCATCCATCCATCAATCCATCATCTCTCCATCCTTCATCCATCCATCCATCATCATCCATCCATCCATCACCTGTCCATCCATCTATTATCCATCATCCATCCACCCATCCACCATCCATCCATCCATCCATCCATCCATCCATCCATCATATCCATCCATCCATCCATCCATCCATCCATCCATCCATCCATCCACCCATCCATCCATCATCCATCTATCTCGTCCATCTATCTATCTATCTATCTATCTATCTATCTATCTATCTATCTATCTATCTATCTATCTATCTATCTATCTATCTATCTATCTATCTATCTATCTATCTATCAGGCTCCAACCAACCAACGACTTTTGTAGAACTGCATGTTTTGTTTAAAACAAAAAACAAATCCCAATTATTTTGTCTGAAATCTCGACTTGCAACAAACCAACTTTTGTGACGTACGTTTTCTCCTCCTGATGATTAAGTGGCTCCTCGAAGGCCGTTTCTGCTGAGACAGAACCCGTCAAGTCTGAGTGGAGGTGCTTGAGCGCCACCTGGAGTTTACCTGTGCACCTGCCTGTCTGCTGGTTTGCTGGTTTCCTCGTGATGATCTTTTATATGGAGGGAAACAAGGGATCATTTGAAGTCCTGAACTTGGAAGCTGTACTGGTTCTTGACTTCACTTGAAGGAAACCATAATGTGATGGAGGAACCCAACGCTCCTCTTGTCTTCAGCTCAGATGTTTTAAAACTCTCACCTGCCTGCAAACATCTCAGCTCTGCTTCATCTCAAATCTATGTTTCTGCTCCACCTCCGTCTCTCTGCTTTGAGTCATACTTCAGCTCCTGATTTATTTATTTTTCTGTCTGTTCTTGGGATTCTGTGAAGCAAGCGTATCAAAGACATCTGCCACCAGAGTGTCAGACACGATGATAAGATGACGCCACTCCCTCGCAGGTTTGATCCTTTTGCTTCCCAACATCCCCCCCAGACCATCACTGGGTTGCTCCTCGGCCTTCATGGAGCAGCGGAGCATCTGAGCTCTGAAACGAGAAAACCCTCAGACTGAAATGAAACACTCCTGATGACCCAGAGCAGTCGTGAGTGATTAGAGGCTTGCTCCTTTTTTTAATTTAACGGGGGATTGGCTTTGGTCCAGTTGTATTCTGGGCTTGAAACAAGAATATTTGATGAACAGAGGTTTGTTGTTGTTGTTTTTCTGAAGCAGCTAGAACAACAACCGTAGATGAGATCTTACGGACAGACTGGTTTTTTGGGATCCATCCTCCGTACGGGTATTTCCATCTGCTGCAGGATTCCTCCTCCTTGCAGCTGATGGCTCCGGCGGTCTGGACTTGTTATGTCATGACTCCTGGTTTAACCCGAAGGTTGACATTTAAGCTCTGAACCAAAAAAAAAAAAAAAAAATCAATAGTCATCCAGATTAATAACACATAAATCTCACCGATTGAATTAAAGTGTCAAGGCTTTGGGATTTTGTTGGATCTTCTGAACGTTATGGTTGGAGGGTGGAGGGAAAACAAGCTTTCAGCTGGATTCTTTCCTGCTGCTTGAAAGCCTGAACAGGTTTACCTTAAAAAAAAAAAAAAAATAATAAAATAAAAACCCTCTAAGGCGTGTGTAAGTTCTTTGAAGAAGCTCAGTGATATTGGGGAAAGTAAGTGAACCCGTAGACTGCAGGTGAAAGCCAGCTGTGGTTGGTAGCTGTCACATCTGGGATCCAGTTTAGCGGTCTTCAGAACAACCTGACAATTCGAAAACCCAAGGTTCCGACCCGACCCGAATCAGGTCTCTGGTCCATTCAAAAGACGTACGACTCCGGGTTCGGGTCAGAATCGGTACAGTTAGTCTCGGGTCAGGTTGGTGCTCTCTGACAGGCTGGGTCCACGTTTACTCCAGAGAGGTAACGATATTAGCGGTGGCAGCTAATGTCAGGACTCGGGGCAGTTTAATTAATTATTCATTAACGTGGCGTGTTTGTCATGAAACAATCGTGTTGCCGTAGCGTGTTATTAGCGGTTTGCCCGGCAGCTGTAAAGCACAACGGATCGCCAACATGACAGCGTTGGATGAGAGAACATATTTACGACACGTCCTGACCGGTGTAGGCTATTAGCGTTAGCAGTTGCTACCAATAGCATCTGTATCAACAAAGAAAATAACAACGTGGTTTTATTGTTGTTTACATCACGTAGCCTATGGAGCAACTGAACCGGTAGAAGAAGACAACTTTAGGTAAGAAAACCAAGTTTTATTCAACGCTAGACAACTTTAACATGAGCAACTATGGGCTGGATTGTCTTGGTTCTATTCAGGTAACTCGGTTCGGTTCGTGGTCGGAAACTAAAGACTCGGGTCGGGTCGGTTCCGGGTCCAAATATTGCGGATCCATTCGGGTTTGGACTCCCAGACTTGTGATAATAGCTCGGGTCAAATTTTCATAGGTCCATCCGTTCGGGTCCATGAAAGTGGACCCGTGAAGACCTTTAGTCCAGTTAATGAAATAAGTTTGGAGGTGCGGTTTAGAGCTTCTCTGACTGATAAAAGAGACTCAAACATTTTAAGTCTGTTGTTCTGCCTCATGAAAAAGAGATCTCTGAAGACAACGAACGAGAGTAGTTGATCTGCACGTGCCCGGAGAGAGATCCATCCATCGGTCCACAGGTAGACAAACAGTTTAGCGCTGTGGCTACTCTTCCTAGACATGGACGTCCAGCCAAGATGAGTCCAAAGATAGAGTTTTAAAAAAGTTTCAATGTTGGGTAAAAAAAAAAATTGAAAAAAAAAGGCCACAGCTCACCAACAGCAGAACGTCATCCCAACAGGGAAGCACGGTGGAGGGAGCGTCATGATCTGGGCTTACTTCACTGCTAAAATCTCCTCCAGGATGACATCGCTGGCGTCTGTCCACCAGCAGACACCAGTCGGGCGACGCGGCAGGACAGTGTTACGATTTAGATTTAACTCAGAACTGTTTTTAACTGTTAAAGCTAAACTTTATTGCTCGTGGCAACGCTGGCTGCTTTTATGACCAAACGACTGGGACATCCTGACTTCCTGACCTGCTGTCTTCCAAGGAAGATTGTAACTAGCATAGATAAACACATTTTAGTGACATTTCATCTCCTGGACAAACAACACAACAGCATGTGTCTGGACCAAGGTTATTATCGTTAACGGAAATGAACGAAATTATGAAAACTATAATTAAAAAAGCATTTTCGTTAACTGAAATAAAATAAGAATGAGTTTTTTAAAAAAAAACAATAGCTAACTGAAACTGTATTATGTATTTATAAAACGAACTAAAATTAACTTGTTGTAGAAGCAGGTGATACAATGTGTGGAATATTTCTCAAGGAGAAAAAAACACACAAAAAACACAGGAATCTGAAAGTCCATTTGAAAAGCTCTCACAAGAAGGCTAACCAAGACTAGCTGGATAAGCTAGCCTAAGCTAGCCCCCTGGAAAGAAGGCTAACCAAGACTAGCTGGATAAGCTAGCCTAAGCTAGCCCCCTGGAAAGAGAAGCTGCAGCTGCAGGCCAGTCAGCGTTGGGAAGGAACGGGAGAAAACAGCAACTATAATGGACTGTTTCCATGGAGACCAGATAGCTGCTGGTCAGTAAATACGCAGGAACACCACAAGAGGGAAGACGCATTGATAAATATGTTTATTGAGACCAGAATGTAAACACGACTATGTGACTCGATAGCCTTCAAAAAGTTCAGTGCTTCACTCCAACCAAAATTACAACCCTAATTTACAAAATAAAACTAAAACTAACACTGAAACTAACTAAAAACTAAACTAAGACTAAGTATTTCAAAACAAAAACGAATAAAAACTAGCATAACTGCTCTAAAAACGAATTAAAACTAACTGAATCATTGTATATTGTATATGTCATTGTATATTAAACTCCTTAATTGGTCTTTGTTTTTAGTCTCTTCAATGGCACCAGATTAGGGATGGAACGGTTACCAGTATTACGGTAAAGCGCGGTAAAGTTTTACGCAATAACGATTACCGTTTATGTTTGACTTCATCTCATTATCGCGGTCGATTACCGGGATATGTAATATCAGCCTCATTCAAGTCGGCGAGCGACTCACGACTGTGTCTCGCATGAATATGTAGCTTGTAACATCGGCATCGTAACGTAAGCATGGCAGAAAGTGGTGATAGCACGCGGGACATTTACCAACCCACTAAAAGGATGAAATCCGAGGTCTGGGCATATATCTTTATTTTTAAGAATGCAGAGGGACAACTGGTGGAGGACAATTATCCTGTCTGCAGAGCACTTGTTTACATTTTATTGTAATTTGTACAAGCAACTTGGCTAATGCTTCAAGCTACTGAGATGTTTGACCAAGACTAACCTCGTCAACGCGCTTCGCTAACTCACATTTCGTAAACGTTACCGTTGTGTGTTCATCAAAAAAGGACCAGAACGATGTTCTTCTGATGCAGTTAAAATATTTATTTATTCCATTAACTGATCCGACAACCATAACGCCGGCAGTTAGCGCCACAGCGATCAAAAACCTTTTGCCCTTCCAGGTCCAACACCTAACCAATAACAGGCAGCTACCTTTATACCTGACCCTCAGGTAACAACACAGCGACACCCACAGACACACAGAGTGAACTACAATTCAGAACAACATATTTGGCTCCTAAACAACTGTTTCTTTATTTGTATATTTATACCTATTTAAGGTTAAAGTCCAAAGTTTATTTCATTTGAACTTCACTATAATTTTTGTTCCTGGTAATTGTTTGCATATTTTGACCTACTATGGTTGTTAAAGTGTTTATTTAAATTTGCACCAGACAATTAAGCTTTGTTCCTGTTATTTATTTTGTTCATTTAAAATAAAATCTCTTTCTGTGCCAGTTGTTTGCCCTTTTAATGTGAAAGTTTCATTTTGATGAGATTTTGGCTTCTGATGTTTTAGTCTGACAAGAAAATCACAAGATTTTGTAAAATTATTTAAACGTATTTGTTTTTTTTAGACATTTGTACAGCAATGAAGAATACGGCGATAATATCGTAAACCGCGATAATTTGGTCACGATAATCAAGATATCAAATTTTCCATATCGTTACATCCCTACACCAGATAAATGAACAGTAATTATAATTATGGAGGTAAATCCACCACAGAGTGGATTCAGAAGAAAGAAAGACCACCTTGTGAAGTGGTCCAGTCTGAGCCCAGACCTCTAACCCTCACACCAGACGCCCTGCAGGTGTGGATTAAACCCACTCGTCCATGCAGGTGGATTCTCTTCATATGGAGGGTCAAACCTCCCCCCCCAGCTGACCGTGGAGCGTTTGCAGGTATCTGAGGACGCTGAAGGGTCCTCCAGTCCATCACAGAGTAACACAAAGAGACGGAAAACCACTCAAGCCTGCTCCCAATTCCACGTAATACGCCCTTGATTAAAGGTAGTAATGAACCCCCGTACCAGCTTTCTGGGGACAGAAGAAAGCTCAGAGCGCCGCGACCCCAGACAGACGGATGGATGGATGGATGGATGGGGGGGGTGCAATTTGAGATGCAGAGGAAGATAAAAAAAAACTGAGGAGAATTTCTATTTTTCCTTCCGTTTGTATGGTTGCAGCAGAATTTCAGCATTTGTCAGACAGCTGCTTTCACCGGAATGGAAAATAAACAGGACTTCTCCTCCCCGGATAATTAGCTGCCACTCGACAGAGCCAGACACACACCAACACAGCCTCCAACCTCCATCATCCAGGATTACACCTCCTGCAGGACAGGGGGAGGGAAAATTGGGTAAATAACTGGAGTTTCTCCCCGGTTCCTCCTCCTCCTCCTCCTCCTCCTTCATCCCTCCATCTCACCTCTCTCCGCCTCCCTCTCCATTTGCGCTCGCCGCTGTTTTTCTTTCGGCCCAAGAAAATTTCAATTTCTAGCTGATCAGCTGCAAAATTGAGCGGTGGCTCTGCAGACGCGCACACGCACACACGCGTGCACGAGGACGTGCAGCCGAGGGAAACATCTATTTGTCATTGCTGGTGTGCGACAGGCCCAGAGGAGACCTGATACAGTCGTCTCCGCCCTCCATTACCTGGACGGCGTCAGATGAGCCTCGTTTAGGCTCCGATTACGGTTTTGTGTGTTCAGGATGAAGCTTCCGTCGACTCTTCGCCATTTTTTCCCCCTGAAGCTCTTTCAGCTGAACCCTTCTAATCCTTCTAATTATCATCAACATCCACACATTTTTGTCATCTTCTCCTTTTAGCTCTCCGATGCTCAGAGACCTTTTGTGCCTTTCACTTCCAAAACTGTTTTGGAGAAAATGCGATGGCGGGGGGGGGGGGGGGGGGGGGGGGTCGCGGGGGGTTAGGGGAGGCTTCAGAGAGCGCGTGGTGTTATTCACATGGAAAATTACCGAATAAAGTAGCCCTTCCAGATTTAGAAGCGCGGACATCACATTAGAGGCTGGCAGCTTGTTTCTTATTTGAGCTAATTGACCGTGGGTGTGCGGGCCCAACTGTCTGATTACAAGCTCCGGTGGCGAAACGCCGCCATGATGCGTCTGTCGCAGGCTGCAGGGGAGAGGAAAGTTGAAATGTTTGGTTCTAGCGGCGCAAATCAGGGTTGCGTGGATCTCTGACGGGCTTTTAGTTACAGCTGGGATGATGATGCACGTAAGAAAGGAATGCAGCAATCCATATACAGTGATCCCTCGCCTATTCGCGGTTTAAGTTTCGCAGTTTCAGTTATTCGCGGATTTTTCAGAAATATATAATATAATTTTTAAAATGTAAAAATTGTAGAAACATCACAGGATGTTGTGCGCGTTCTCTCACAGCGAAGAAATGCTGTGAGCCAGCCTGGCCCCTTTTAAGAAGGTGGCCTTATGGGTAATGTAGTGTGTGTGTCGTGGGACGGCAGAATGAAAACGGGGTTAGATGAAAAGTGTAGTGAGCATCAACAGCAGCCCAGCGTGTATAGATTTACATTCTCTGTTCACCGACAGGAGCCCAACAATACAACCTGTGTGATGTTACAAGTTCCTGCAGTGCCAGAATAAAGTTCCCGTTCCATGCAGAGAAAACCGGACTTTTTCTTTTGTTGTTGTTAGCGTGTTAGCTGCTAATTACGAGCCAAAAATAGCACAATACCAGCGGTTTCTTTACTACGGTTCAGAGACCAGAGGCTGTGAAGGTAACAGAAAGACCGCAGTTGAGCCTTTGTCTTGTTTTGATACTTTTTTGAGGTTTTTTAACATATTTTAAACACATTATTGAAGCTCGGGGGGCTCCGGCTCCAGTTCGCGGGTTTTGATTTTGGCCCCGGGTGCGCCGGTCCCCATTAACCGCGAAAAATAAGGGACTCACTGTAATTTCTTTGACTTATGGTCTGTAGCACCTCCCAAAAAAACAGCTGGTACGAAGACAGTTCAAGATGTTTAAGGGAGGAGGCTGCAGTGATGTTGTGGTCACTGGGGAGGATCTCCACTAGATGTGGGCCATACTGGGAATTTTGGTATCAATTTAATACCAAGTAAATACAGGGCCAGTATCGCCGATACTGATACCAATACCGATACTGATACTGATACTTTTTCATAATAAGCTTAATCTATCATGAAACTGCTGACCTTTTGGCGTTTTTGTGATTTTTCTCATCGGATCATTTTGTTAAAACCTAGAATACAATTTCGGCAAACTTTGTAGGTGACAGCAAAAATACTTTATTATCACAATTAACATTTTTCTGTATTTATTCCAGCTCTGGTTAGCACTAATTTTTAAAAAAGATTTGATCAAATTGAATGTAGAGTACTTATCCTCCCGGGTTAACACAAGCTAAGCAGGCCAAGCTAGTGGACATGCAGGCCTGTACAATAATCAAAGGTAACGCCCCCGGCCACCTAATGAGCGTCTTCACTAGAGATGGGCGACACTGGGAATTTTGGTTTCAATCCGATACCAAGTAAATACCGGGCCAGAATCGCCGATACCAATACCGATACCAATACCGATATTTTTTCATAATAAGTTGAATCTATCATGAAACTGCTGACCTTTTGGCGTTTTTGTGATTTTTGTCTTCGGATTATTTTGAATACAATATCCGCAAACTTTGTAGGTGACAGCAAAATACTTTATTATCACAATTAACATTTTTCTGTAAATATTCTTTGGAGTGAATTGTTCTTTTCATAATGTTTTTTCTAGTCCACTTCTTATATTATACCTTTCAGTACTTGTGTAATTTTGGGACAAATAAAGGATTATCTAATGTTATTTTATCTTAGATAACACCTTTCAACATGTACTGGGTTATTTCAAGGTCTTAATTATGTTTTTCTGAGTTGGCTCCAGTAACATGTACTTTGAAAGTTAATATGAATTGATGCTGAAATTGACCACAAGCAGCAGCCAGAGAAAAAAAGCTGGAGTATCGATCTTTTTACGAGAGTATCATTCGGTATCAATACCAGCGTTGGTATCGATATTATCGATAATTGGATCGATCTGCCCAGCTCTACTCTCCACCATCTGAACAAAATAAACAGCGTTCCTAAAGAGTGAAGTTCCTCGAAGAAATGCTTCTCACTTTATAGTAAACAACAGCAAAAAATGATTGAAGGAGTTTCAGCACCTAAAGAGGAAGTTGAACCTGGACACCAGCGACCTTTGACCCCTCAGATGGTTCTGCATGAAGAACTTGGACGAGCGTTCGGATCACAGGAGGATCCGTGTCCTCTGCTGAGGTCTGTGCAGGCGTGTTGGAGGAGAGTCCGGTTGGTGGTTTAGGGTCGGATGATGCCACGGTCCACTGGACCAGCTACATGCCCATCGCCCCAGAGTCCGGTTGGTGGTTCAGGGTCGGACGATGCCACGGTCCACTGGACCAGCTACATGCCCATCGCCCCAGAGTCCGGTTGGTGGTTCAGGGTCGGACGATGCCACGGTCCACTGGACCAGCTACATGCCCATCGCCCCAGAGTCCGGTTGGTGGTTCAGGGTCGGACGATGCCACGGTCCACTGGACCAGCTACATGCCCATCGCCCCAGAGTCCGGTTGGTGCTTCAGGGTCGGACGATGCCACGGTCCACTGGACCAGCTACATGCCCATCGCCCCAACAAGTGAACTTGTAGAAGGCGTCCAACCGTCTTCCTAGGGGTGGTGTTCTGGGACTACGGGGGTCCCGGGTCCGTTTCTCCAGGCTATCCAGTCCCAGTCTCGCCTGCGTTACCGTTACCGGGTCATATCGTTCCAGGTGGCGGCTGCCATTTGTGTTCACGACTTTTATGGACAGAGTTTCTGGAGGCAGCTAAACGGGGGGAGCGTTTCCAGGATTTCACTCCTGCTTTCTTGTAGCTGATGAGGTTCTGTCGGCATCAGTCCGCAAGAGTCTCCATCTGTTCTTGGCTCTCGGTCAGAACCGTCTGGGTTGGGGATGAGGTTCGGCCTTTAGTGGAGCAGTCTAAGAATGTCGCGGTCTTGTTCGAGGAAGGAACGTCGTAGGAAGGAACGCCAACATCGCCACACCGGAGTGAATTGAGCGTTACAGATGGAGTGAGAAGTTCTGTCAGACTGGGTCAACATCTCTGGACTCAGAGGCATCTGGGATGGAACATCGTGGAGAGGAAATGGGAGTTTTGGTCACAGGAACATTTATTATTTTAGAAAGTATGGAGGTCATGTGCTCTGACGTACCATCCAGACTGCTGTCAGAGCTGCAGAAGCTAATCTACCGCCTCCAAGATTGCAGCGAGGTTTTACTGTGAACTTGACGCACATTTGCGCTAAAATGATGGTGTTTTTTTTCAGACTCGGCGTGTCTCTTTTGTGCCACATCAGGTAAAATTATAGAAAGCAACAAAATGTATGGTAATCGGCCAATCAAATCGCTGATGGCTTGCTGTCATCTTTTTAGCTACTTGGCGCATAGCGTCATGCTGCCTCCACGGCTCATCCAGCACGGCTTGGCTAATGTAGCGGGGGACCACACTGGATCTTTTCAAGACCCTATTAATAATAATATAAAAATAGCTAAGCTAAAACAGCTAACTGTTGCTGATTTAAAAGGGGTCTGGTCCAGCTGGCGTCTTGGTCCCGCTCGTTCAAACCCCTTTGCTACGTGGCGCCGCGCAGCGCGAATAGCGTCATGCTGCCTTCACGTTTCATCCAGCATGGCGTGGCTAATGTAGCGGCGGGGGGTGCATAGTAGATCTTTTAAGGACCCTATTAATATTAATATAAAACTAGCCAAGCTAAAACAGCTAACTGTAGCGGATTTAAAAGGGGTGTGGTCCAGCTGGTGTCTCAGTCCTGCTCGTTCAAACCCCTTTGCTACGTGGCGCAGCGCAGCGCGAATAGCGTCATGCTGCCTCCACGTCTCATCCAGCATGGCGTGGCTAATGTAGCGGGCGGGGGTGGGAGGGCACAGTAGATATTTTCAGGACCCTATTAATATTGATATAAAAATAGCTAAGCTAAAACAGCTAACTGTAGTGGATTTAAAAGGGGTGTTTTCCACCTGGCGTTTCGGTCCCGCTCATTCAAACACCTTTGCTACGTGGCGTCACGTCGTGTCGTGGCTTCAAAATCCCTCTCCAGAAGCTGTGGGAGTGACGTCACGGAGGGTTTGTCCAGTTGTTCTTATACGGTCTATGATTTTAACATGGGGGGGTTGGTGGGGGCATCTTGTGGTCGTTCGAGGAACTGCAACCAAACTTAATTCCCGGTTGGCGTCGTCGAGCTCCGCGGGCACGAGCCTAACAAGTGTGCGCGCCTGTTGGAGAGACATCTGCTCTGTCATCTCGCGGCTCCAGCCGCTAATTCACCATTTCACGCGTGAGAATTAATTTCCAAGAGGAAGCGGGAGCACCTCGCGGTTGCGGGTTCCTCCATCTAGAGCCGCCCTCCTCCTCCTCCCCCTCCCCTCCCCCCCCCCTCCTCTCCTCCGCGTCTGACGGACACCGGCGGCGCCCGGTTTAACGCACAGGGGATGAATGAACTTTAAACCTGCCTCCCAACTTTCCCCGCTCCTCCTCCTCCTCCCTCTCTCTCTCTCTCTCTCTCTCTCTCCCTACCTCTTAGTGCCAGTCCTCCCCTCCCCACCCCCCCCCACCACCTCTCTCTCTCCCTCCTCCGCTCCCGCTCCGCGTCTCCGCGAGCCAGAGGCAGATCTGTACCTGACATGGATTTACTGCAATCACGATCCGGCTGTGAATGATCACATCTCCCTCCACCTCTCGCCCTCCTCCTCCTCTCCCCCCCTTTCATCCTTTCTTTCCTCTTTCTTGGCGGATGCTGATCAGCGTCGCGAGTCGAGATGATGGCATCAATAGGGGAGTTCGATCCTCTCAACACCAGAGTCCCCGCAACTAAAATAGAAGTCACGGTGTCCTGCAGGTGAGGCCAAACTCCGCGCTTTGCACTTTGAAAGTCTGTCATCTTAAATGCTTGATGTAAAAAAAAAAAAAAGCATGCTGTGCTGATGAAGAAGGAAAAGAGCAACAAATAGTCAGGAGTTGAGATGCATCCGTCTAGATGTCCTCTGCTTCCATCACATCAAAGTCATCTCAGATCCTCTAGAGTTTGTTTTCAGCATCAGGTAAACCCAGAGGTGATGCTCAGACCCGGAGTCCTGGTGCAACATCAGGGTTCACTTCTGTTGCGCCCGGATGGGCCGGTTCGGTTCTTGTTGTGTGACTGAGCAGGAAACTCAGCGGGGTTTTTCCAGACCGTCTGCCCGCTCCGCGGTGCGCCGACCGCCGCTCCTGAATCATGAAGAGCCGCCTGCGCCTGCGGAGATCCTCCCGAGGGTCTCCCGGACCTGAAGTGGCCCAGACACCTGAGTTAGACGCTCCCCCCCCCCCCCCCCCCCAACACCCCCCACCCACCCCCCTGGACCCCGGAGCCTGTGCGCTGTTTTCCCTCCCTGGGTGCAATTTGCGCCTTTTTTTTCCAGTCGCTTTATTGAAACACGCAACAGATAATGAGCAACGCACCACTTTCATTGTGCGTTTATTCTTTTATTTTAAGCTACAGAGCATAAACGTGAGGAATTAGCGTTCAAAATGCAGTTGTTATTGATCTTAATGTAAAGACAGAAGGTCAAACTAATTAAACTGCTTATTATTGCATTGATTAGCTATATTGACTGAGAAAATGTGGGGGAGGAGGCTTTCTGGGGTTATCTAACAATGTTGCTGTTGTGTTAAGATTGTTATTGGAGCTTTGAGAAATTCCTCGTAATTAATGACAGCAATGACAGCGATACACTAATCTCGCGATACGATACACGATATTCGGCTCACGATACAATATATATCGATATTCATCTTACAATACATTTACATCATTTTCCGAAAGATTTTAAAGGGACAAAGTGATTTTGGTGACATCTTGTGAGTGTTCCAGTGACTTTGTTTGAATTAATTGAACTGAAAGCATCAATTACACATTATATGGCTGACAGGTATGGAGCCCCGTTTGGGTCATAATTCAATAAATAAATGAGTCTATTATTATGAAATACAGGCATTTATTATTATGAAATGTTTATCATTATTATGAAATACATGTTTATTATTATGAAATATTTTCCCATTATTATGAAAAAAATGTAATTATTATGAAATATATTTTATTATTATTATTTAATCTTAGTTTAATGCATAATAGTTTATTTCAGAATGGCTTTTTTAAATCTAAGAATTAGTTTTAACATAATGGCTTCGTTTTTCATAAGAATGAGCTTTTACATAATAATGCCATTTTGCCAGTGGGCGGGACCAGTGGTTGACCTGCACGCTCATTGGCTGATCCTTCTCCATTCTACGCTCTGACATCGACTAGTTTTGGCCGTGAGGTCCCGTTAGCAGCGGGCCGTGGCGTCATCAAGGTGCGCTCCTAGTCCGATTGTAGCTATGGCAGCTTGGACTGAGCTACGGGAAACCTTGACCAGGTTAGCAGACAATATCGAAAATGATCATTTATCAGGCGATTCTATTTTGACCCGATTTAATGAGGTTCACTGTTCTGTTGCTTATGCCTGAATGAAAGAGCAGCCAATCACATAAATGGCTCCACCCTCTCTGCTGTGATTGACACACAAATCATTCTTATGAAAAACAAAGCCATTATTATGTAAAAGCTCATTCTTATGAAAAACGAAACCATTATCATAACAGTGGGAAATATTTCATAATAATGGATATGTATTTCATAATAATAAACGCCTGTATTTCATAATAATAGACTCATTTATTCATTGAATTATGACCCAAATGGGGCTCCATAGGACAGGCAGCTTGCAAATGCTGGACAAAATGAATAAAATATTCGCTGAGAAAAATAGTTTCATTTATTTAAACAGTGCAAATTGTTGCTTGCAAGCTTCTAAAGGTGGGACACGGGGGTTTTGAAAGACGCTTAGAATATCGATACCCGCGGCTGAAAAATCGATACTCTGGGGAAATAAAATATTGATATATATCGCAGAATCGATGAAATCGTTCAGCTCTAGCTATGACTGTCAAAAGATGATTCCAGGGTTAAGACTAGAGCTGGACAGACAGATCCAAATATCGATAATATCGATACCAAAGCTGGTATTGATATCAAATGATGTAAAAAGATCGATACTCAAGCTGTTGTGGTCAATTTCAGCATCAATTCATATTAACTTTCAAAGTTAATATGTTACTGGAGCCAACTCAGAAAAACATAATTAAGACCTTGAAATAACCCAGTACATGTCATGTATCCCACTGAAAGGTGTTATCTAAGATAAAATAACATTAGATAATTCTTTATTTATCCCACTTTATTTATAGTTAAAGCAACAGGAAAGGGCACACGGTGCAAACAAAATTACACAATTATTGAATGGTATATAGAAGAAGTAGACTAGAAAAAACATTATGAACAGAACAATTCAACTCCAATGAATATTTACAGAAAAATGTTAATTGTGATTATAAAGTATTTTGCTGTCACCTATAAAGTTTGCCGAAATTGTATTCTAGGTTTTAACAAAATAATCTGAAGACAAAAATCACAAAACACCAAAAGGTCAGCAGTTTCATGATAGATTCAGCTTATTATAAAAAAGTATTGGTATTGGTATCAGCGATATTGGCCCTATATTTACTTCGTATCGGATCAATACCCAAATTCCCAGTATTGTCCACCTCTAGTGAAGACGCTCATTAGGTGGCCGGGGGCGTTACCTTTGATTATTGTACAGGCCTGCATGTCCACTAGCTGCCTTGTTGTAATTCCATAGACTGTATAATTACTGGACAAACCCTCTGTGACGTCACCCGTTAGCTTCCTACTGGGTGATTTTGAACCTGCCTCTTCTTCGTAATCCATTACAAAAGGGCGGAAAGAGCAGCGCTGAGAAGCCGCCTGTAACGGCTCGCCTTCAGTTCAGTTACAGTTAGCAGTTTTAGCTTGGCCTGTTTAGCTTGTGTTAACCCAGGAGGATAATTCATGAAGTACTCTACATTCATTTTGATCAAATCTTTTCAAAAATGAGCGCTAATCAGAGCTGGAATAAGCTCTGCTGGGACCCGCCGGCTGCCTGTGCCACGCAGCCGTCCACCGGCTGAGTCGCAGGATTGACCGTCGGTCCTTAAATGGCTCAGCCAGAGGGAGCCGCGCTGGAGGAGCAGGCAATCCTGCTTTAAAAACTGTTTCGAAAACATATTCTCTTTATGCTCTGTTAGGTTTTCATTCACAGCTTGGAAGTCAGTATGATGCTTATCGCTAAGGAGCTAAAAATTGCGACTGCTGACCATTAGCTACACTAGCTGGCTGATGTTTACATATCTCGCAAAACCCCCAAATGCAGCAGTGATGGCCGGTTTCGACCGCTGCCGCTACCCAGTAGTCACCATTTTTATGGTACTCTGGTTTCCCCTGTTGGGATTTGCTCTGTTTTTGGAGCCAGCACCTAGTGGTCAGTCGAGGTACTGCAACAAAACCTACTCCTGGTAGGATGTGGGGAGTGTTGGAGTTCAGTCTGTACTGGTTTGTCACCAGTGCTGCCCACAGCTACAGTCAGTAGTAGTAAAAGGAGGATCATTTAAAAATAAACTTCAATATAGAATAATAAATAATAATGAGAAATGTTATAGTTTACAAAAAACCTATGATGTTGACTTTAGATGTTGGAATAAATTAAAAAATAATGTGCTATCTAGGGATGGAACGGTCACCGGTATTACAGTAAAGCGCGGTAAAATTTTACGTGATAACAATTACCGTTTATGTTTGACCTCATCTCATTATCGCGGTAGATTACCAGGATATGTAATATCAGCCTCATTCAAGTCTGCGAGCGAGTCGCGACTGTGTCTCACATGAATATGTAGCTTGTAACATCTGCATCATAACGTTAGCATGGCGGAAAGTGGTGATAACACGCAGGACATTAAAGAAATTACATCGAAAAAGGACCGGAACGATGTTCTTCTGATGCAGTTAAAATATTAATTTATTCCATTAACTGATCCGACAACCATAACGCCGGCAGTTAGCGGTTAGCAGTTAGCGCCACAGCGGTCAAAAACCTTTTGCCCTTCCGGGTCAAACACCTAACCAATAACAGGCAGCTACCTTTACCTGACCCTCAGGTAACAACACAGCGACACCCACAGACACACAGAGTGAACTACAATTCAGAACAACATATTTGGCTCCTAAACAACTGTTTCTTTATTTGCACATTTATACTTATTTAAGGTTCAGCTTAAAGTCCAAAGTTTATTTCATTTGAACTTGCACTATAATTTTTGTTCCTGGTAATTGTTTGCATATTTTGACCTACTATGGTTGTTGAAAGTGTTTATTTAAATTTGCAGCAGACAAATTAGCTTTGTTCCTGTTATTTTTTTTGTTCATTTAAAATAAAACCTCTTTCTGTGCCAGTTGTTTCTCCGTTTAATGTGAAAGTTTCATTTTGATAAGATTTTGGCTTCTGAGGTTTCAATATGACAAGAAAATCACAAGATTTTGTGAAATTATTAAAATGTATGTTTTTTTTTTTAGACATTTGTACAGCAATGAAGAATATCGCGATAATATCGTAAACCGTGATCATTTGGTCACTTTAATCGCGACATCAAAGTTTCCATATCGTTACATCCCTAGTGCAAGCTCAACCTTAACCCTTAATTTATTCAAAAATAAACGATAAGCATATAATTAAGCACATGTAAATAAGCGATAAAGTATAAGATTAAGCAGAATTGTGCATGAGGTCAGTTGTTTTCAGCATGTGGATTCATTTTGACTCTAAATGAAAAATAAATTTAGTTTAAAAAAAAGAAAAATCACATAAGGCGTTAAAATTAGACATCTTATTTTCAGGCCGTGTCGTCCGGTCCAACCGAAGCGCCTTTGGCTTCGATAACACCACACATTCACAGGGGCATCAGTTGGACAGGCTTATGCAATATCACATTTATTTCTGTCCAGAGTTGCATAAATCCCATAGATTCTCAATGTGGTGAAGGTCTGGACTCTGTGCCGGTCAGTCCACGTGCTCTCTCACAATACGAGTCCATTTAGTCCTCGTATCGTCCCTTTGGAGTCGGTCCATCCCATCAGGGAGGAGAGGAATCTATTGTTAGAAAAACAAGGTCTTTCAGGACATTTACGACCGTGCATGTGGCTGTATTTTCGCCTCGCAGGGAGAAATCTCATCAGAAACGTGATTTGAAACCGTGCAACAGATGCTCGTGCCTCCCCTGAAGAGTTTGCATCACATTTTGCCGTCGATAAAATATGATGCAAGTGATACACAGTCATGCCTCAGTCATGATTGAATGAATGCGGCGAGAGCACAATGATTCAAAATCCTCTAAAGGGCCCCGTATTCACCGGCGTTCGGTCTCTTTACGGCACCGTGAGCATCGCCTCTTCATCCGTCTATATGTGCCAACTCATAAATCTGAAAAACCAACAAGTGCACGGAAACGCTGGAGTGTTGATGAGTGAATTTCATGGAGTTACAGTGATGTAGCTTTGAGTGTCATCAGCCTTTCAGCAGATCCGAGCTGGCTCGCTGTGGCCTTCGTTTCAGGGAAGCTTCATCTTCTGGCTGTTGGTCTCGCAGAAGAGTTTATGGAGATGTTTAAATCAGCCCAAGATTTGACTTTGATGGCTTCTCGAAGAGCGAAAAAACAAAACGATAAAAACTGAGTTCTTAAAATGTTCATGAATGTGTCTCAATCCATTAAATGAGCCTGG
Source organism: Hirundichthys speculiger (assembly GCA_018398805.1). Classification (NCBI taxonomy): domain Eukaryota; kingdom Metazoa; phylum Chordata; class Actinopteri; order Beloniformes; family Exocoetidae; genus Hirundichthys; species Hirundichthys speculiger. Next base: position 95,866 of record JAGFBZ010002870.1, read on the forward strand.
AGTATTTTTTTTTTCTACCTTAATTTTCGTTGTCTCCTCAGGAGTCTGCTGGATGTGGACACGTTCTCCAAGTCAGATCCCGGTATGTACGAACCTTTTACTGTCTGAACTGCTTGTTTCTGGTCTTTATGTTTGTCGTTTATGAAAGTGATTCTCTGTGTTCTTTTATCTGGTGCCATTGACGAGACTAGAAACAAAGGTCAATTAAAGAGTTTAATACAATCATTAAATACAAAGATTCAATATGCCATGCAGAATATTTTAATCGGCCGATGGTACACTTCCTTGACACCACAAGGAGATGCCAGGGAAATGCACCCCGATGTCAAACTGTCCTTAGTTCTTAAAAGATCCGGTGGAGGCAGATCCTTGGTTCTTCTGAGTTTATTGCTCTTTGTCTTCGAGTCCAGATGGTAAACAGCTCTGAATCGCAGGTCCAGGCACATGTGGTTGTTGTGATTGTCTAGGAAATGAGATGTCCCTCAAATGTTTTTATCTATGCCGTCGCAAACTGTTGGGGGGGTTCGGGGAGGATGTTACAGTCATTTAAGTCATAAAACCTAAAACAGCCACTGAGGAACTCACGGTCATAAAAGGAGACAGCATTCCTACATGTCATAAAGTTTAGTTTTAACAGTTAAACAGTCCTCAGATCATTTTAATCCTAACATTTACCTTTCAAAACTACCGAGAGAAGAGTCAACTGCAATTATTTCATTTGTATGACACACCTCAGATGCCCCCCCCTTGTGACTCAAGGACTGGGAAAGACATTTCCATTACGCCGGTCCCAGACTTTCAATCAGCCGACTGTCGGTCTGTTCACATCACATGACTCGTTTTGTCATCGGGAGTCTTGAAGTCATTTCCAGAGAGTTTGCAGGGTCACACAGTTCACTTGATCACCTGACCGGCCTCTAAAATCACAGTTTTATCACCAAATCACAAATAAGGCATAAACCGCACGATATTTATTTGACAAACGGAGTGACGTGCTATGGATTTCTCAGAGCTGAAACGTAAAAAGTACAAAGATATGGGTTTGCATTGGTAGAGAAACGGAGCAACAGGGCGGGTAGCAGAGATGGTCTGAGCTGAAGGTGAGTATATTATATCTTTTGTGATGGAAAAAGGTGTGGTATGACGTGTTGCATGGGTATTACTGATTTCCCCTTTGGGATTCGCCTCCTCGCCGTTACCTCACTCGGCGCCTCACTTCCCCATCGACTGTCGATGAAATAGGGATTCCTCCAGATACTCGGCTCCTCCGAATATCTGTCCCTGAAAATCGGCTCTGCGGCATGTCGCCATGAGTCTTTGGCGAGTCTTTGGGTTGTTCACACATAACAATCCAGTCGTCGCTCCTGACCACCGACCACTTTTCCACCAACACATCGGCAAGTTCTGTGATTTTCAAATTGGGCCTGAAACTGTTCAGCCCGTGAGCACGGGTCGATAAAACCTAAAACTGCCACGTGGCCAACTCCCTCCTCGGTTTTCTGTCAGCCATTGCGTCTCCGTTAAGGTGCGAGGAGGAGAGAGGTATCATTCTTCAGTTGTATTGACTAGGACTGTCAAAGTTAACGTGTTAATAACGCGTTAATAACACGTTAACGCAAATTCTGTTTGGTGGCACTATTTTTTTTACGCGAGATTAACGCACACACGTTTCTGTAAATATGACCCTCGCCCAATAAATGTATTTACAGTCAACATGTGGAACAGACATGGCGACAGAAAAGGGTCTTATGAACGGTAAGTTTAGCTTTAAGGTGCTGCCAGATGGGTCTGTTGACAAGAAAAAGGTTATTAGTATTTACCGTCGCTGTGAATTGAGTTACCACCGCAGGACGGTAAAGTTAGTTTCACATCCAACATTTGTTTGTTTTTTTTCTCTTTAAACTTTAATAGTGTCATAAAAAACGGCACCGATTTCATCCAGGTTGGTATAATTTTGTAGATATGAGTCTGCCAGACATTTTACAAGTGTCATCAACCCTCCAAGCTCAGTGGGTGTGGCTAAAACTGCGGTGGAGCTTAGGGACCGTCAGCAAATTACTTCGGTCAAGCAGCAGCCTGACAAAATACCCAAAAAAGCTGATGAATTAAGCCCCCAAAAACTACGGCAGCATTGGTGGACTTCCGGTTTTCAAGCTAAAGGCTTAAAAAAACTAGAAAAGCACTCAGAGAGCGCAGACCTCTGCCAAGTGCAACAATTCTCCCATATAGTGATTTACAGATTGTGATAAAATCCGCATTCTGGATTAGATCCAGATCAGCTTTTGAAATTTGATAGAGGTTCCCATTGTTAATCCCTGACTCAAAATTCATAAGTTTTGGGCAATAATTAACGGAGATATTTAGAAAAAAAAAAAAATTTTTGGCCCCCCATTGACCGCAGTGTTATCAAAAATTTTAAAGTGGTCCAGAATCCAGGATTTCTTCTGGATCACACCCAAAATGAAATCAGTTCTTCATTTTCACATTTCTGACAACTCCTGAAAATTTCATCAGAATCCATCCATAACTTTTTGAGTTATCTTGAACACAGACAGACAGATAAATGTCGGCAAAAACATAACCTCCTTGGCGGAGGTAAAAAAAAAAAGGAGATCCCCATGACCCTGTATAGGACAAAAAATTATTTGTGCGATTTATCGCAATTCATCGCAAGTTAACTATGAAAATCTTTCGATTAATCGCGATTAAAAATGTAATCGACTGACAGCCCTAATATTGACACAACATTGACCCAAACACCAAAAACAAACTAGAATAATGAAACTTCAGCAGTTTTTTTTTCAAGGCCATGCTGCAGTACCTAACCTTACGCAGAGGCTTGTTTTGACACAGTAGAAGTGTGTTGTGGGTCAGTTTCCAGCAGCTTCAACCAGCCAGACCAAAACGTCCGTGTTATTCTGATGTGCTTATTCTGGGCACAAGCTTTTAAAAATCTGGATGGGAAGATGTCTTCCCTCCATGGGCGGAGTTTGCGGGGGGCAGGGGGAGCATTGCTCCCCCTGGTGGTTGAAATATGTAATTGCATTGTCAACGAACTGGCAAAAATAAATAAATGTTTTTGACCGTAATGTTTTTTTTTGAGTCCAAAATAAACTGCAGTATATTGTGACAGTTAAATGAATCATGTTATATTTTGTTTCTTAATACATTTAACATCATTAACATTAACATTTATAACATCTACTGTGTACTGTATCCTGTTGCAACTACTGGTTTTGAACATCATCTAATCTTGGACTTCATGGTTTCGTGGTGAGTGTATCTTGTGTGCCATCATGTGCGCGCGAGTTTGCACATATGTGTGCATGCGCGCTGGTTCGCGTGCATGCGCGCCGGTTCGCGTGAGAGTGCGCCCGTTTGTTGAAAGTGCTTAACAATTTTTGCCCCCCCGACGCAAAAGTCAAACTACGCCTATGCTTCCCCCCATCCTAAAGAAATGTATTTACTTGCACAGAGCACTTGGAGGGAGAGTTCGTTTGTGAGACGAAAGCTGTTGGTCCGAACCATGCGGCGCGTGGAAACGAGGCGTAACTCTAAAGGCCGAAGCTGTCGGTGGGTGAAAACAGGGCTGATGCAAAACAAGAGTGAAGAGGGGCAACATGGAAAAGATGACGGAAGGCCTGAAATTGGGTCAGGAACGAGGGAAAGAAAGGATGTGAGGCAGATTGAGTTTCTGCATGTGAGGCAGTCGACAGCGGGGAGAAAAGGAGGAAGGAGAGGAGGATATCAGAGCATAAATTTGAATTTTATTAGCATTTATTGTTTCTTGCGGACAGCATGAATGCATGAGGACCCTCGCAGCCACCAGGTGGCCCTGAAGTAACAAGGTCCATCTCTATTTATACGTTTGAGGGGAAACAAAATCACTTGTGTTCAGATCTGCTAATTCAACTGAACCAGATAAATAAGCACATTTAAAGCCGCCCGTGTTGTGTTTTCTTCCATAAAGCGTATTTTTGTTGAAGGCTTGGATCAATGTGGAGTCATTTCACCTACATTTTACTTTCCAGAATCAATCTTCTATCTCCTGTGTGCTGCAGTGAGCACCCTGTGAGCACCCCCTTCCCCCTGCTCCCCGCTCACTCTACTGTTATTGGTTACCTTCATAATCCACAGAGATTCATTCCACAGACAGCAGCAGTTATAGGATGTTTTTTTTTCTCTTTTTTTTAACTGAGTCACCTCTCAGGGGGGCGGGGCTGACCCCAGGTGGGGATAAATACCTGGGACTGGAAGTCCGACGCCCAGTCTGCGTGAGAGAAGAGGCGCTTTGAAGAGCCTATTGTTCATCTGTTACTCAATCGTTCTCGAGACCCTTAAAACGGCAGCTGCACGTCCTGAAATCTAGAGCTGGGCAGATCGATCCAAATATCGATAATATCGATACCAACGCTGGTATTGATATCGAATGATACTCGTGTAAAAAGATCGATACTCAAGCTTTTTTTCTCTGACTGCTGTTTGTGGTCAATTTCAGCATCAATTCATATTAACTTTCAAAGTACATGTTACTGGAGCCAACTCAGAAAAACATAATTAAGACCTTGAAATAACCCAGTAAATGTCATGCATCCCATTGAAAGGTGTTATCTAAGATAAAATAACATTAGATAATCTTTTATTTATCCCACAACGGGGAAATTTATAGTTAAAGCAACAGGGAAGGGCACACGGTGCAAACAAAATTACACAAGTATTGAGAGGTATACTGTATTTTCTGGACTATAAAGCGCACCTAAATATAAGCCGCACCCACTTAAATTTAAACAAAATAGATATTTTGTCACATATAAGCCACACCGCCGGTATCCAGGCTGAGAAATAAGATATTTACATCGAAAGATTTTGTATCATAAGTGTTTATTCACATACCTGAACTGTAAAAGTGCCTGTTTCCCTCCTGTACATTAAAACCAAGTTGCTTTATTGTTCCTCCTCCTTTGTACTGAAACCCAGGTGACCCAGACACACCTAAATCCAGGTGTGTCTGAGTAGCTACAATGGTCAGACACACCTGGATTAATCAGTTTGTCCAATAATAACAGGTATTGATGCTCACAAAATGAATGTAGAGTAGCATAGCCAACATAGGCTACTGAACAAAAACAGAATAACCTTTAACTACTCGGTTTGTTTTTGGTTTTTGCACTTCCTGCTAGAGCGCCCCCTGAGGGCTGAAGAAACATTCATAGAAAAGACACATCTTTGTATAAGCCTCATGGTTTAAAGCGTGGGACAAAAGTAGCGGTTTATAGTCCGGAAAATACGGTAATATAAGAAGTGGACGAGAAAAAACATTATGAACAGAACAATTCAACTCCAAAGAATATTTAGAGAAAAATGTGAATTGTGATAAAAAAGTATTTTGCTGTCAGCTATAAAGTTTGCCGAAATTGTATTCTAGGTTTTAAAAAAATAATCACAAAAACGCCAAAAGGTCAGCAGTTTCATGATAGATTAAGCTTATTATGAAAAAGTATTGGTATTGGTATCGGTATCAGTATCGGCGATACTGGCCCTGTATTTACTTGTTATTGGATCAATACCAGAATTCCCAGTATCGCCCAGCTCTACTGAAAACTGGGCACATGACAGACTGAGACCAATGAAAGTCAGAAAGTTAGATGCCCTTTGAAAAAGATGGCAGACAGCTGCTGGACGTCGGCGCCGTCCCCGTCAGGGACGGCTGGACGTTTCACCGCTGGTTTTCTAGTTTTTAAAAGCTCAGGGGGAAAACAGAAAGTGTGTCACCAGCAGTGTCGTCACTCCGGCTTTCATTCGCTGTTCAACCCTCGGATGACTTCAGATCCCACAGAGCATTTTAACACCTTTTAAAACCCGTCGGAGCCTCGTGCTGCCGGTCTCTCCGAAGGGACTCGACTTTGGATCTGTGAATCTGTCCTAAAAGGACTGTCATGTAATCTTTCAGGCAGATTGCCCTCCCCTACTTTCAGTGTCTAAATTTAAAAAAAAAATAAAGGCTTGATGACAAGACGGAGCGAAAAGAAGATAACAGAGAGTTCATCTTCCCTGAACTTGTCAGAGGCTAAACTGCTCCATCGCATGTTTTATGCGTTTATTCGTTTTGCCCTCCTGACTTCAAAGCTTTTCTAGTCCAGCAGCCTCTGAACAGATAAGCGTTCGAGGAGCCTGAAGGGAACCGCTTCCTCAGACAAACAATGCCCACGAATCAGCCAGAACGTCGGGGCTTAAATGAGCTACACAAATCACAGCTGGAGAGCACAGCTGTCCGGCTCCTGGTGTCGAGACCCGGCTGATAATGCGTGTGACGGATCGCAGATGTGCAGGCCGCCGAGGAGCTGCGACCGCTGCAGACGGGGGGGGGGGTCAGCAGGTATGTGGAGGACGCCGCCTGTTGCAGAAGAGCTCGAAGATGTAATTTGCACTTTTACTATTACTAATACAGTTCTCATACGCCAGAGGAAAGGTCTTGATTCAATATATAATCCTTTTTTTTTTTTGTCTAGGAAATGAGTCTTAGTTGCCCTCCGCAGCGAAATGCTATTAAAAAGTAAAAAGTGGGAAGGGAAGAATATAAACAAGATCAAGTTATTGGAAATTATGGAAATGTGAGCCTAATGTGCCGCAGTAATAAAAGTGAGCAAAATTCTGGTGCGAGGGATTTGAATAAAAGCAGCGTGCAGCAGTGAAGGTGGACGTGGAGGAAGCAGCTGCAGGCCGGTGGCGGTTCGGTCCTCACAGACGAGTTATTAGTACAGACTTCGTTCAGCTTCGTGCAATTCTAAGCGTGCACAATAGGCAATATATCGCGATTTTCGGCCGCCCAATATAATATTGATTTTTCAGCTCCTAATATCAATATTTTTAGGAAAATTGTTTAATTTTCACGTTTAAATTGTTTAAAATCTAGATGCGAAAAATCACTGATAATAAACAATAAATAGGTTGTTTTGAAGCAAATAGTTTTGTCCTCTAAATGATCAATATCATCTGATGAACATATACAGCAACTTGATTTTTCATTTCTACTTTTTATTTTGATATTAACTGGGTAGAATATCGCAATATATCGTGATATATCATATTGTGACCCAAGTATCATGATACATATCGTATTCCGAGGTCCTTGCCAATACTCACCCCTGGTGCACAACTGTCACAGTTATTGCCTTCAGTCAGCTACATAAGTAGAGACGCACCAGCTGATCAGAATCAGACGACGTTTGCCTGGTTACCTCTGGACCGGTCTTTTCCTCCAGAACCGCCTCCATTCTTGGTGTCAACCAGCTGTTAGAAACCTGACAACCTCCAGTTCCACCAACATCCCAGAGCTGCTCTACTGGACTGAGATCTGGAGACCGTGGAGGCCACTGGAGGACAGTGGACTCATTGATCCAGGAACCACTTCAGGATGATCCTGGTGCATCATCCTGCTGGAAGTATCCATCAGGAGATGGTCCACTGTGGTCATGAAGGGATGGACGTGGTCAGCAGCGAAAGTCAGGAAGACCGTGGAGTTTAAACGATGATCAGCTGGTATCAAGGAGCCCAAAGTGTGACAAGATAACATCCCCCAGACCGTTACACCACCACGGCATGGTGGACTTCAGTCATGTTGAAGGTGGTGCAGCTGTTTGTCCGAGTATTTCAGAAACTTCTAGTGTCGTCCAGAGGCGGTTCCTTCTTTTCTTTCGTTGGTGTTGCCCTCTGGAAATCAAAGTCAAAGCCACAGGAGACAGATTATTTCATTGCATCTAAGAGGAAGAGAGTCAGGACGGTCAGCCAGGTTATCGGTTTACCTTCTGACCGGACTCACTGGGCTGCCGGATAAAATGGAGAGAGAACACTAAAGGTCTTATTATAAAAACGGCGCCAACAACCAGACTGCAACCAGCAGCAAGACTGGTGAGCAACTCCTCTGTGAGCCACGCTGGCCGTGATTGAGCCACGCCTTCGCTGGTGGAGCCGTTAAATTAATGACATACACTTGAAGACCGCAGAGCCGGGTTAACTTTCAGCCACGCCTTGATCTTAATCGGCCAGGGAAGATCTTCTCCAGATATTGATTTGATGCAGAAAACCCAGGTGTCTGAGAGGCGCGCTGACACTGCCGGTTAACAATGCATCAACAATGGAGCAGATGGTCTGTTGGGATCGTTGGATGCTCGGCCTTGGACCAGTGATGGAGTTTCTGATTCAGGACGTGTTTCCAAGTCCGATAATTGCCAGAATACATTTGCATTTGTGAAAAAGGTCCTTGTCAGCCTTAATTCCTTTGAGAAGGCGCTGCAGATCGGTTTAAGAGCAGAGGAGCAGTCGCACAGCCGCGCAGTCATCTACTTCACCCTGAAGGACAGGAGGGTGGTCTTCTTTTACAAATGAACCACAAAAAGGTAAATTATTTAAACTGTTTAGGACCAACTTGTAAACTGATTTGATTCTGGCTGCTGCATTTGAATCTGCCGGTAAATCTTTATATTGCGTGCACATTTGTGGCGTCTTATTGCAACCTGATCTGTTGGTTATATTGCTGGGTTGTTGAGGCTCCATGTTTCTGAGGTGCTGCTGGTCAGCGGGTGGGCAGTTGTGTCGTCAGCTCCGGACCGTTGTGTTTTGTGTGGCTGGCATGGTTGGCATGGTTGGCCTGGTTGGCGCGATTCGCACCGTTGGTTGGCTTGGTTGGGGTGGAAGGCGTGTTTGGCGCAGTTGGCGCAGTTGGCGCAGTTGGCGTGGTTGGCGCGGTTGCTGCGGTTGATGTGTCTGGTGTGGTTGGTGTTGTTTGGGTGGTTGGGATGTTTGGTGTTGTTGCCGTGGTTGCCGTAGTTGGCGTGGTTGGCGGGGGGTGTAGAGGGCCAGGGTTCAGGAACATGGATGGTTGGCGTAGTTGGCTTGGTTGGCTTGGTTGGCATGGTTGGGTGCCTGGCATGGTTGGCGTGGCTGGCGTGGTTGGTGTGGCTGGCACAGTTGGCGCGGTTGCTGCGGTTGATGTGTCTGGCGTGGTTGGTGTTGTTTGGGTGGTTGGTGTGTTTGGTGTTGTTGCCGTGGTTGCCGTAGTTGCCGTAGTTGGCGTGGTTGGCACGGTTGGCACGGTTGCCGCGGTTGCCGTAGTTGGCGTGGTTGGCGGGGGCGTAGAGGGCCAGGCTTCAGGAACATGGACGGTCCAGTTCATTTCGTTCACAAACGTCGTCACTGCGTGGGTTTTCTGAAGAGTGCCTTTCAAGCATCTCTCTCTCGTCCCTGCGTGGCGCCTGACTGACGGGCGCTGACGCTGCCCGGCCTCAGTTAATCCACCGGTGGGCAGAGTGATCCGGGCCGAGAGCCGCCCGCCCTCATTTCAAGCGTCACTGGTGACACGAGAAGTAACAAGGCTGAAATGAGGAACGACGGCGCTCCAAGCAGCAGACGAGCAGACGGTTGGCTAATTGACTGCGGCCTTCGGGTCGTCAGGGCTCAGCTGCAGCAGTCGGCTACTCCCCGCCCCTACAGTTATCCACAGATGTGAAGACCAAACTGTGTGTGTGTTGCATCCAAGGAGTTCTTCTTAGTTCTGGCATTGTATTCGACTCTGAAAACCAGATGTTGATCCCTTTTCGTTCAGGGGTCGGTTTTCTACTGGTGGTCCTTGAGCCAGGAGTTTGTCCACGTCCTCTCCAACTCATCGTACAAAAGTGGAGACGCACCTCTTCACTACCTGCCAGTCTGGGTTGTTGTCACCGACACATGCTTGCAGCCAGTCGTTAAGCGGGAACTCTGAGCCATCCTTCGTTAAACCACAGAGCGCCGTTATTTGGATCTGATCCTGACCGCACTTGTCCACAGGTGTCTACCCGACTCAGACCAGTTAACCGATTTAGTCTCCCCTTCACAGCTGCTCCCCGCCGTCCGTCTGTCCGGCCTTCACGACTGCCAAGTCTCCGCCGGTGGATGTTTGGCAGCAGAGCTGGACGGGAACAAATGGCGCGGCGGAAACAGTTCAGCAGATTTCGACAGGAATGGAGTAATAAACAGGAGCAGGTGCTTTATAACGTAGAGGAAGCGCTCGCTCGAAACAGTCAGCCGTTTTAATCAAAGCATACGTCTGTAATCAGAGGTAGATGAGCAGCAGCTCTGCTGATGGAGGAAATACTAAATATAGTCTTCTGTAGATGGGGAGCAAAAATAACACAGTAAAACAAGCAGGTTGGAGAGAGCGCCTTCCTGTCACAAAACCGTGGATAATTTTATTGCAGAACCAAGATCTGTTGTGGTAAATGGGTCATCGGTACCACCAAAGACACATGAGATTGAGGACATGGGTTTTCTTTTCTTATCAAGTCACTTTTCCTAACTTATTCCATTAACTTTCCCTTTGCTTGCTAAAACCCCATAATGCGCCAGCTTTGTGTAAAGTGGCACATTGTCTCAGTGGGTCCCCCTGCAGGCGTGGAGGTTCAGCCGGTTTAACGGCAACCTCTGAAATTTAAAGGCCTGTCAGAAGGGAGGCGGCCGGCAGTTCATTCTGCTCTGGGTCCGGTTTGTTTTTATGGTCTGTGGGACGAAAGAAGCGCAGGGCACGGCTTTACAGTCATCTGAAACACTCAAGTTGCTTTCAACCGCGAGTTCATAGATCCTTAATCCTGAAGAGCAGGTTCAGCATTTCCCCCAACCAGGATATAACCTGCGTTGGTCCTCCTCCTGGACTCTCATCTCCAGCACCTAATCAGAAGGGCTGACCAGTCCTCTAACAAGGGAAATGACCTGCTGATCCAGGCGCAATGCCCTCAATGCCCACAAGGTGGAGCAGAGGCACGTCGACTATGACGGACCGCAGTATCTAGAGGCTTAAGGTGCTTTGGGTGGATCTAATTCAGCCTTTCTCAACCTTTTTTCAGTCACGACACCTTTCAAAAGTGAATAAAATCTCACGACACCCCAGAGTAAAATATAATCCAAAGCCACACTGCATCGCTCCGACTGTAAATGCATCCATCCCGTTTATTTAGTTTAAATAACCTGAACAGGATAACTGCACCAGAGTAGGCCTCAGCAGGAAAGCTTCTTTTCATCTGTGATGTGCTTGCTTCCATCCATCATCCTTGTATTGCCTCTTTTTAGCCTTATCGCTAGCAGCTAGCTTTGGTACCTATGGAGCAGATTCAGAGCTGGTGGATGAAGGCTTGATGAAGAAGTCGGCTCCTCTGTGATGTTCCGTTCCTGTGGGGCTTTTCTTTTTAGAAAACCATCCATGATGCTGCTAAAAAGTTCTCTTTGCTATCTGTGAAATAAAATTCCAGCGGTTAAATTATATTACGACGTAAGCTAACTGGGCAGTCACGTTGACCTTACGCTGACCCCGTACTGACGTTGTTAACATTGGGAAATAGACATGTGAGACATATTTTTATTATTCATTTCATGTCCAATTATGTATCATATTTATTCATTCATTCATTCATAGGCAAAAAGTATGTATTTATGTGTGCATTCATATATTTATACAGTGCTACCTCTACTTACGAAATGAATTGGTTCTGGAAGTAGTTTCGTAACCTGAAAATTAAGTAGAGACGCGTTTTCCATGTAAATGTCCTAATCTGTTCCAAGCCCCCAAAAATTCAAACATAATTTTTTAAAATAAATTATAAATAATACATGAAATGACATAAAAACCTGTAAGAAATACATGTTAGAACTAGAAAATCACTCAGAGAGCGTAGACCTCCACTAAACGCAAAAATTATCGAAAATTTGAAAGTGATCCAGAATCCAGGATTTCTTCCGGATCACACTCAAAATGAAATCAGTTCTTCCTTTTCACATTTCTGACAACTCCAGAAAATGTAATGAAAATCCATTCATAACTTTTTGAGTTATCTTGAACACAGACAGACTGACAGACAAACTTACCTCCTTGGCGGAGGTAAAAATTGTTTGTTTACCTGGGTTGCTGGGTTACGCTCATACAGACAAGGTGCCCTCCTAGCCAATGGGATGCCAGGAAGATGCTAAGTGATAGCCAATGGTAGAGCAGCTCGGACGCACCGCTTTCAAACCGAGATACAGAGCCGACAAGTATGTTTACGTTAGGTAAACGAGTGGCAATATTTTCCCGTTGAGGCGTTTCGTAACCTAAAAATTTCGTATGTAGAAACGTTCGTAAGTAGAGGTACCACTGAATATGAAATGTCAGAATAGGTCCTTTTTTTGACGACACCCCTGAAGCAGTCAGACGACACCCCAGTGTGCCGTGACACCCCGGTTGGAAAAAGCTGATCTAATTCACCCCTGCAGCTTGGGGGGCTTTTTGACGGTAGTCGATGATACCGACTCTACCCAATACATCCAAATAAAGATAATGAAGTGAAAAAATACAATCACGTGGGGCTTTTGAAGGACCGGAGATGACGATCACTGTCAGATCTACCGGCGGGGCCACAGGAGAGATGATAACACTGATGAGGCGGCACATGACTGCACAGCTGGAATGGAAATAGAACAAGCAAATTAGACAGAACCCGAAGCTTCTACACTTCGATGGCACTTCATGTCAAACGAGACTTCATGACGCGCTGTGATCCAGCGACTGATAGTCGCTCTTTGTTCAGAGATATACTGAATCACTGTGTTTGTTTTGCTGAAGAATGGTCATAATTGGATTTTTCTCAAACACAATAGGAAAATCTTTTTTTTCCCCTCTATGTTCCTCTTGTATTCATGCTTGCCGTCATTTTTTTAAAAATATTTTTAGCTGGGAGTGTGTGCGTGCTGCGTTCCCGTCCCTGTGTGTCGCAGCTTTGAACATGACTGTGCCATGATAAGAGGGCAGGACTCATCTCTTAGCTACTGAGTTTATTGTTGACTCAGTTTGTCCTTGGGGCCGTCGTGTCACATTGTCATCGTGTGAATTAACTTCAAGTTTCTCTTACACCACCGTCAAATTACCTCTCCATCTGCCCACACATGGACGGAGGACGTACGGCTGCAATCAGTGTGAGGCGAGGAGATGCTGAGACGGCTTTCAGAGTTGGAGATATTTTTCAGATTTACCGTCAGACCATTTTTTATCATTGTAAACAAGGAAATCTTCTTTGCATGTTTACGCTGTTGAAATGTAACGCTTTTTTACCCCTTCCTTGGTATTGGTATCATAGACGGTATAAAAAGAACTGGACAAACCGGCTGTGACGTCATCCCGAGGAGCCTGCCGGGAGCTGACTCCACCCACCTGTGGTTGATTTATTAAAGAAAAGAAATTAGGCAAATGGACATTCAGAAGAAGCCTTGGTACCTCAGTTGGCAAGCTAGCTGTTTTAGCTTTACTCATGCTAAGCTTTGATGCTAACTAGCTCCCCCACCTGGCTGTAATTTCAGGGGCGCGCTCCCCGAATCCATTCCTGCTCAAGATTTCAGATTAATCAGTGTTTTAAGGGTTGGGTTGAGCTGTATGAGGAACTGCGTTTAGTTGCAGTTCCTCGACTGACCACTAGGCGATGCCTCAAAAACAGAGTGAATCTCCATCGACTTAAATGCTAAAATACCCAACTCTGCAGCAGAAAAAAACATGCTAACCAAACGGTTTTGGTCTCTATGGTTAGAGTTTACGTCCAGACATTTATTTATTTATTTTGTACCACATCAGAAAAATTAAAAATTAACAAAAATTATTTAAAGCTACAAAAGCACATAGGTGGCCATAATCATTTTAGCTACCTGGTGCTAAGCCATGCTAATAAAGCGTCAGCTGCGCTCAGCTGTGATTTCTGATGTCTTCAGGAAACAGGAAACGACATTTGAAACGGGACGTCCTGCCTGTCGATGTGCTGACTGACGGCCGCCGGGCCCCAGCGGAGCTATGCTAGCCCTCATTTCGGCTTCGGTGGCGCTTGTTTCGGACGTCGTTTCGCCAGCGACGCTTGAAAACGAGGATGTTCGAACCAATTTGATCAGAATGAGTGTTGATGAGCCGAGTGGTAATTATCATCGTGAGGTTGGCGTAATCTAAGCTAGCCAAGCAAAAATAGCTAACTCTAACCAAACCAGGGTCGATGTTTTCCAGCTGGCTTCAGTGCTAATTTTGCTACATTACAGGGGGAAAACGAGGCTCCAAAACCGCTCAGTAGAAAACCTACGGTTGATGTCACAGGAGCTTTGTCCTGTAATCATACAGTCTACGGTTCAACATACGCGTGACATACAACGAAAGTTAAATGTTTCGTACGACGCAAAGGCAGATGTCACGTCCAGAAACGGACCAGTTGAGGCTGCGTGTCGCCCATCTTTTGGTTGTTTCATGAGAACGAAAGGACTTCCTGTTGACTCGCCTGCAAGACGACGCGCAGCGTTTCTGAGCATCGTTGCAGTTTTTTTCTTTCTGAGGAATCCAATTAAAGCACTGCTTATTTATTTATTTAAAAAAAGGAAATAAAGGCCTCCTTCTAAAAGAGGCCTGGCACCCTGCAGTTGCAGTAAATAATTTCCTGTTGATTATCGTGGTTACGGTAAATATTCCTCACGGCTCAGAGTGAATCTGTTGCATTAACACAGCCTAGAAAGTTAATTAGTTTTAGTTTTCATGTTTGGCCTAATTAACAGCCATACGCCATCAGTGAAACTCGTTTCAGGACAGAAAATGCATCTGGGTTGAATGCCATACATGATTGGGTTTTCATATTGAAATAAATTAAAATTGGAAGTTTTAAATGCAGGCGTATATTTATTTAAAAAACGTCTCCATTCAGGAAACCTGCTCCTTTAAACCACACAGGGTTCAAAGAGGAAAGACTGACGGGAACCACATCAGCTCTGGTTGGATCACTCACGGTGGACGCTGGTCTCTCTTGTCTCCCGTTTGGACGAAGTCCAGCTTGTTTCCTGTCAAACCAGAAGGTTCTGATAGAGGGAGAGCTGCAGACACCCTGTCCTCTTGGTTTCTTTCTTTTTTTTTTTTTTCCCTCCTCCTCTCATACCGAGGCTGTAAACACCGTAGGAGCTGTTTGCTTTGACGGGACGAGACTTGAATCAAAGGTTGAACGACATCTCGAACTGAAAACGGTAATCTGGTCTGACGCCGGGCCGGTTTCAACCACTCATCCTTTGAGGTAAAATAAAATCACACGCTGGAGATTGCAGTGATTTTATAAACCCCATAAAACCCACGTTTAACTCACGATTGACTCAACTTCAAACGTATCGAGCGATGACAGTTAGACATTTTTATAAAAAAGAACAAATTGGCTCATTTTGAAATCGATGGCAGCAACGTGTCTTTAAAAAAGTCGGTACGTCTGCAGTAGATAATAAGAATCCAGAAATGTAACGGAGCCTACCTGGTATCTGGGCGGCGGCGCTGTCACTCACCGTACGGGAAGTCCTGGGTTCAAATCCCAGCTGCATCGCCACCGTCCAAACATGGACGTAACAGAAATCACTGCATTGAAAGTTAGTAAAAACACAGTTAGCTGTAAAAAAAAAAAGAAAACAATGTGAACATTAGCTGGAGACAGCTTCATTTCTGGACTAAAGTCCATTTAAAACTGAGGGAAAGTAGAAAACTGTCCTGTGGTCTGACAATCTGGTTATTATTGGAGGTTTTACTCATTTAACTCTGTTCTAAGTGGCCGCTTTGTTTTAAAATGATCATTTTCGATGTCAGTCACGGGTCTCTGAAGACCTCGACTCATTCATGAAATCTTTGTAAATCTGTGAGTAGGTTTGCGCAGAAATCGCCTCCTTGCTAAAAGAAAATCTGCTCATGAACCAGGTGTAAAACTCATCAGGTAACATTAGAGCTTTCCAGCTGATCGCTGGTTGAGAGCGCGCTCACAAAGCTAATTATAGGCATATATAGGCTTTTTTTTTCTCCCTATGTGGGAGTTTTTTACCTGCCATTATCATTGATTGGATTTAATATTATAATTTTAGTTAATGATATTTGCTCGGGGGTCATGATCTGGGTCTCTGTAAAGCGCCTAGAGACAAATGTCACTGTAACAGACGCTATACAAATAAAATTGAATTGAACTGAATTGAACCCCGCCCAAGAACTGCCCAGGAACCGCAAAGGAACCGCCCAGGAAAGGTGCAGGTTACAGGTGTAATACACTTGACCTGGAAACCTTCGGGTAAACTTGCAATCTCACGAATCCAGCCGAGGAGGCAGCGCTGGCAAATGCTCCACTTTTGAAACACTCCTGGTGAGGCTTGAGGTCGGAGAGAAAACGGGGGGGGGATGCTGAGAAAGGAAGTAAGACGTTTCTCTATATCAGTAAAACTCTTCACTGTAGATGGTTAGAACGTTTCTATTATCTGGGAATCCTCCAGGGCTTCATTCATCGTTGGTGTCCTGTAACGAGTCGCTACGTGGGTGGAGCCTGTTTAATCAGGATGGATGCGTAGCATCTTTGACTTGGATCTATGTGATGTACACTCCACAGCATGGCAGTCGTACGCCATAGTTGTTTCAAGGTAGAAAATGACTTAAAATGATCCGTGTCGCTTGTTTTAATTCAATTCAATTTTATTACCTCCACCAAGGAGGTCATGTTCTGTCTGTCTGTCTGTGTTCAAGATAACTCAAAAAATTAAGGATGGATTTTGATGAAATTTTCAGGAGTTGTCAGAAATGTGAAAAGGAAGAACTGATTTCATTTTGGCTGTGATCCAGAAGAAATCCTGGATTCTGGATCACTTTCAAATTTTCGGTAACGTTGCGGTCAATGGGGCCAAAATTTGTTTTCTCAATATCTCTGTTAATTATTGCTCAAAACTCATGAAATTTCACTCAGCAATTGACAATGGGAACCTCTATGAAATTTCAAAGGCTGATCCAGATCTGAACAGATTTTATTGCAATCTGTAAATCGCTATATGGGAGAACTGAGGTCTGCGCTCTCAGAGTGCTTTTCTAGTTTGTATAACGTCTGTTACAATGTCAATTATCTCCAGGTGCTTTACAGAGACCCAGATCATGACCCCCGAGCAAATATCATTAACTAAAAATATAATATTGATTATATTAATCAAGGATAATGGCAAGTAAAAAAAACTCCCACAGTGGGAGAAAAGAAACCTTTCAGCCAAACTGGCAAGAAAAAACTCCACTTTAAGAGGAAGAAACCTTGATCAGGACCTGGATCATATGGGGGGACCTTCCTGATGAAGACCAGCTGGATAAAGAAAGAAAAAGAGAGGAGAGACAGGACAGAGAGAGGATGGAGGACAGAGAGAGGATGGAGGACAGAGAGAGGAGGGACACAAATGACTGAATATAATGACCACATAAACATAAACAGATGCAGGTAGCAGCACTGAGGTGAGATGGTCAGAGGACTAGATCACCGGTCACCACGGCAACCGACACCCTGAACACACCTACACACACAGGTGGAGGTAAACACACCTACACACACAGGTGGAGGTAAACGCTGGGATGGACAGAGGAGGGAACTGCAAGTCAGCATGAAACTCAGGAAACTCTGGCCTGCAAACATACAGAAAGAAAAGAGAAAAAAGGAGCAAAACAGCACAACAAACTACAGGAAAGAAAAGAAAATTGAGCACAGTTACAGTAATGAGTTGCTCCTAATTAAATAACAGACTGACCTGGAGGAGGAGGAGGAAGGGAGGGAGGAGGGAAGGAAAGGAAGAGAGAAGAGTAGTGGAGACACCGCTCAGCAGATCATGTTGGCGTCCCCCTGCAGCGTAGGCCAATAGCAGCATAGCTATAGGCGCCGGAAGTGTCCGAGGACGAAGCGTAGCTCTGCAGCAGTCGGCTTGCGCTAGTCATGCATGAGCTAAAAGCAGCAGCGAAGCAGAGAAACGGAAAGTCCGACTGCGAACATTCACCGTTGGCACTGTGGCGGTGGTTTTTATTTCAGGACCCTTCCAAGCAGAAGTCCGTGTGGGACCTGCGGTCAATCATCCTGTGACTCGAGGGTCTATACCCAGGAGCGGCTTGGCCCCAGCAGAGATAGCTTGTCCTCGTTTTCACCTCTGTCGGCACTCGTTTCACCTCTGAAGGTGCTCGTTTCACCTCTGCCAGCGCTCGTTAAACTCTGCCGGCGCTGGTTAAAGCTCTGACGGCACCCGTTTCACCTCTGAAGGTGCTCGTTTCAGCTCTGACAGCGCTCGTTTCACCTCTGCCGGCGCCCGTTTCACCTCTGAAGGTGCTCGTTTCACCTCTGACGGCGCTCGTTTTCACCTCTGCTGGCCCTCGTTTCACCTCTGCCAGCGCTCGTTTCACCTCTGCCGGCGCCCGTTTCACCTCTGAAGGTGCTCGTTTCAGCTCTGACGGCGCTCGTTTCACCTCTGCCGGCGCCCGTTTCACCTCTGAAGGTGCTCGTTTCAGCTCTGACGGCGCTCGTTTCACCTCTGCCAGCGCTCATTAAACTCTGACGGTGCTTGTTTAAACTCTGACGGCCCTCGTTTCACCTCTGACGGCGCTCGTTTCAGCTCTGAAGGCGCTCGTTTCAGCTCTGACGGCGCTCGTTTCACCTCTGACGGCGCTTGTTTCATCTCTGCTGGCTCTCGTTTCACCTCTGACGGCGCTCGTTTCAGCTCTGAAGGTGCTCGTTTCAGCTCTGACGGCGCTCGTTTCACCTCTGACGGCCCTCATTTCACCTCTGACGGCGCTCGTTTCAGCTCTGAAGGTGCTCGTTTCAGCTCTGACGGCGCTCATTAAACTCTGCCGGCGCTCATTAAACTCTGCCGGCGCTGGTTAAAGCTCTGACGGCGCTCGTTTCACCTCTGAAGGTGCTCGTTTCAGCTCTGACAGCGCTCGTTTCACCTCTGCCGGCGCCCGTTTCACCTCTGAAGGTGCTCGTTTCAGCTCTGAAGGTGCTCGTTTCAGCTCTGACGGCGCTCGTTTTCACCTCTGACGGCGCTCGTTTCAGCTCTGAAGGTGCTCGTTTCACCTCTGACGGCGCTCGTTTTCACCTCTGCTGGCCCTCGTTTCACCTCTGCCAGCGCTCGTTTCACCTCTGCCGGCGCCCGTTTTCACCCTCTGAAGGTGCTCGTTTTCAGCTCTGACGGCGCTCGTTTTCACCTCTGCCGGCGCCCGTTTCACCTCTGAAGGTGCTCGTTTCAGCTCTGACGGCGCTCGTTTCACCTCTGCCAGCGCTCATTAAACTCTGACGGTGCTTGTTTAAACTCTGACGGCCCTCGTTTCACCTCTGACGGCGCTCGTTTCAGCTCTGAAGGCGCTCGTTTCAGCTCTGACGGCGCTCGTTTCACCTCTGACGGCGCTTGTTTCACCTCTGCTGGCCCTCGTTTCACCTCTGACGGCGCTCGTTTCAGCTCTGAAGGTGCTCGTTTCAGCTCTGACGGCGCTCGTTTCACCTCTGACGGCCCTCATTTCACCTCTGACGGCGCTCGTTTCAGCTCTGAAGGTGCTCGTTTCAGCTCTGACGGCGCTCATTAAACTCTGCCGGCGCTCATTAAACTCTGCCGGCGCTGGTTAAAGTTCTGACGGCGCTCGTTTCACCTCTGCTGGCACTCGTTTAACCTCTGCTGGCGCTCATTTCAGCTCTGACAGTGCTCGTTTCAGTTCTGACGGCGCTCGTTTCAGTTCTGACTGCGCTTGTTTCACCTCTGAAGGTGCTCGTTTCAGCTCTGACAGCGCTCGTTTCACCTCTGAAGGTGCTCGTTTCACCTCTGACGGCGCTCGTTTCAGCTCTGACGGCGCTCGTTTCACCTCTGACGGCGCTCGTTTCAGCTCTGACGGCGCTCGTTTTCACCTCTGCTGGCCCTCGTTTCACCTCTGCCAGCGCTCGTTTCACCTCTGACGGCGCCCGTTTCACCTCTGAAGGTGCTCGTTTCAGCTCTGACGGCGCTCGTTTCACCTCTGAAGGTGCTCGTTTCAGCTCTGACGGCGCTCGTTTCACCTCTGCTGGCCCTCGTTTCACCTCTGACAGCGCTCATTAAACTCTGACGGTGCTTGTTTAAACTCTGACGGCCCTCGTTTCACCTCTGACGGCCCTCGTTTCACCTCTGACGGCGCTCGTTTCAGCTCTGAAGGTGCTCGTTTCAGCTCTGACGGCGCTCGTTTCACCTCTGACGGCGCTCGTTTCACCTCTGACGGCCCTCATTTCACCTCTGACGGCGCTTGTTTCAGCTCTGAAGGTGCTCGTTTCAGTTCTGACGGCGCTCATTAAACTCTGCCGGCGCTGGTTAAAGTTCTGACGGCGCTCGTTTCACCTCTGCTGGCGCTCATTTCAGCTCTGACAGCGCTCGTTTCACCTCTGACGGCGCTCGTTTCAGTTCTGACGGCGCTCGTTTCAGTTCTGACGGCGCTCGTTTCAGTTCTGATGGCGCTCGTTTCAGCTCGGATCCTTTAAATTATCACTAAAGGTTGGGTACGTAGTTTTTCTCCTTTCTTTTGAGAAAAAAGTTTTGTTGTTCCTCTGATGTTGAATTTGTCTAATACAAAGGCTCACGATGATCAGATAGTTTTTTTTATTGTTTTAGGAGAAGGTTTGAATCTACTCTTTCTCCAAGCTATGTGCATATGAAAGTGTTTTTGAAGTAGATGGATCTTCAGATGAGGACAAACAACAAAGTAAAGTCTCAAAGCTGCTGCCGTGCTGCAACAAAACATTAACTCCTACCTACATGTGAGTCACAATCCTCAAGCAGCTACAACAAAATGATTATGCAGCAGATATCATACAGAGCATTTAATAAACATGAGCCACCGTTGATCACGCCGCGGTCTATTCAAGCGCTGATGTTACTGTAAACTATTCCTGGAGCGGTGGGAGTACGGAGGCCAGCAGTCCTACAGGTTTTAATGGAGCGAAACGGCCGTGCATGCAGATGGAAACTGCCAGTCCTCCACCGACAAATGATGTTACATAAGAGAAGTGGGATGTTTCATATGGAAGCCTGATAGCAGTTTAGATGGTGGTGGACAGAAATAAAGAGAGCTAGCTGGATCTCTCGTGTAGCTCCAGAGACCCCACGCTGCGAGCGAGCGGCTGCTAAAAGACTGCCTTTCTGTTTTTTTTTTTGTTTTAAAAAGGCCCTCGAAACGTTCTCGCTTCGCAAATGATCCGGTGTCGTGAGTGATTTTCTATATATCCGGGGCTGAAGCGGTGTTAGTGGTTTCTGTCAGGCCTGGAAAATTTCTTTTTTTTTAAAAAGGTCACTGCAGTGGTGGAAGAACTGTGCTCAACTCAAAGTGGTGTGTGTTTATAAATATATATATCATGGTGGGAAAGAGGGAAAGAATTTCTCCAGAATTGTATTATTTTTACTTTGTTCATAAGAATGCATCACAGCATCATTCGTCTCTCAGAGTCTCGGAGTTTATAATCCCTCCAGGGCTTTTCAGTTTTTTTTACCCGCCGCTGTTCAGATGGAGAGGTATTCTACTCCTCTTAGAAAAAAAAAGAAAAGACAAATGTGTGAAAACCTCATGCATCTCTCCGAGGGCGGCATCTTTGTGGCTGAGGTCACACACGCCTGGATTGTGTTGAAGCCGAGTCGAGACTCGACTGAACAAGACTGAGTCAGAGGAAGATGTTTGAAGGTATTATAACGCTCAGAAACACTGACCTGCATGATTATACGTATATACAGTGATCCCTCGCCAGTTCGTGGTTTAAGTTCCACGGTTTTAGTTATTCGCGGATTTTTCAGAAATGTATAATATAATTAAAAATAAAAAATAGAAAAATTGTGGAAACATCACAGGATGTTGTGCGCGTTCTCTCACAGCGAAGAAATGTTGTGAGCCAGCCTGGCCCCTTTAAGAAGGTGGCCTTATGGGTAATGGAGTGTGAGTGAGCATCAACAGCAGCCCAGCGTGTATAGATTTACATTCTCTGTTAACCGACAGGAGCCCAACATACAACCTGTGTGATTTTACAAGTTCCTGCAGTGCCAGAATAAAGTTCCCGTTCCATGCAGAGAAAACCGGACTTTTTCTGTTGTTGTTAGCATGTTAGCTGCTAATAAAGAGCCAAAAATAGCACAATACCAGCGGTTTCTTTACTACGGTTCAGAGACCAGAGGCTGTGAAGGTAACAGAAAGACCACAGTTGAGCCTTTGTCTTGTTTCGCTACTTTTTTGCGGTTTTTAAACATATTTTAAACACATTATTTAGGCTCGGGAGGCTCCGTGTCCAGTTCGTGGATTTTGATTTTCGCGGGGGCGGGGGGGCACCGGTCCCTATTAACCACAAAAAATAAAGGATCACTCAATGCAGTGTTGGGCAAGTTCACTTTCTACACGAACTAGTTAAGTTTGTGTGTAAGGACAATCACTTTTCCAAGTCTTTTATCGCCTCTGCTGTCCAGTTGTTAAATTTATCTTTATGAATCTGTTTGGTTTGTACTGTGCAATTGTGTAATGTGTACCTTCTTGGAAAGATCTCATCCGGTGTCTGTATAGGCTTTTATTTATTTTTTTTATTTATTTTTTTATTTATTTATTTATTTTTTAATTTAATTAATGTATTTATTGGTTTTGCACACAGCTGCCAACTTTCTCTCTGTGTTTTTTTTTTGTATGTTTTTTATGTGTGTGTTGACGCGCGAGCTGCCGAATTGAATTGCCCTTCAAGGGATAAATAAAGTTGTCTTGAATCTTGAATCTTGAATCTTGAAGTTCATAGTTCACAAAAATTAAAATGAACTAGTTCAGTTCACCATTTCAAAAAATGAACTAAATAGCTCATTTTTAGTTCTTTTATTTTATTATTTTTTTAATGTTGCTGCGAGCAGTTATTTGTCAAAAATGATTACCACAGCCCATATACTACACCACCACAAACATTAATTATTTTATCCATTATATCTGTTGAAAACTATTGATCCAATTCTGAATCTTTAACCAACCAGGGCTCACATTAGCATTGAAGGAACAGCCATGTAAAACTGGAATTTCCCTTTCAGCTTCTTTCTACAGCTAAAAATATGAGGAAAAACTTGCCGCCAAATGGTCTTTATTATCAGACTATGCAACACAAGATGAGAGTTCTTAGACTGATGTTTACTGTGTTTTGTTTTCCTCATTCTTTGCTTTTTCACCACAAGTACACCATAGAACTGATAAAACACAGAAAACGATGTACAAACATTACTTATTTGCCTCAGTTTATACAAATATACAATTTGCGAAACAGAATAACAAACCACTTTGGCCTGCAAGTGGACAAACCGGTGAATTTAAACGCTTATTATCCTTCTTAACTGGATTAATATCAGGGCCGTTGTGTTAAATGTTAACTGAACCTTTTGGGACCGAAGGTGACGTCACAGTCATCTTTAACTAAGTTTATCAAGCTTGGTGTTTTACCTTTGCTTGAAAACCAAACATTATTACTTCTTACCTCAAATAGATGTTATTAAATTATTAAAAAAATGGCATGAACAGCACCACAGCTACATCTAGTGGCGAAACATGACAAAAAAAATACCACAACTGCCGTTACAAACACAAAAACAGGTCCTTAAGGTGCAAATGTTTTTTTCCTCATTTCAATATTTCAATCCCCGACTCCAGAGATTATAGTTAATCTTTGGAGTCGGGGCATCAGCTCTGGGCAACTGCAACTTTCATCTTCCTGCTTGTTTTAAACGTTTGATGACGCAATTGTTAGCGACAGAAGCGACAGCCCGTGTTGCCATGTTTGATTGATTTCCTCAGATACATATCAGGCTCGTTTGTGGTGTATTTTAAATGTGGTTCGCTGGAAACCTGGAACGGTTTTGACCGTGCATGAACTTTGAAAGAGCGTCGTTCATAGTTTCCCAAATGAACTCGTTCACACCCGACGCTTGTCAAGGAGAAAGAGAGCGCGCTCAGTTTACGTTCGCACAAAATATGAACGAGTTCGTGAACTTTCGTTCAATGAACGCGTTCAGGTACAACACTGTACATATGTATGTACATACGGGCTCATTTCTGACAGTAAAATAAATTTATATTTCATGATCAGCCCCCTCAGCTTCATGCAGTCGTCTCTTCAGTCTTCGTTGTTTGATTCCAACGTTCCTTCGGTGTAATCTGCTAAAATAAAGACACAACAGTTCTGATCAGAGGAAATTGTTGTTATTTTTCAGTTTCATTTCATCCTTTTGGTTTAGAGTTGGTGCTTAGTGCTCCATGTAACTACAAGTGTGGAAATTTGTTGCGATGTGGTGACACATGCAGTTCCTTGAATGACCACTAGGGTCTGCCTTGAAAAATGGCCGCTGTTTTATCCTTGCAGGAAGTGAAACATTACTGTTACTTAGTAACATCTTCTGTGAAGTCAAGCATTCATTTGGTTAGTAGAGTGTTTCTGAACGTGTGGGTCTCCTGGTGGGCCGTCTTGGTACTGCAGGTGGGCCGTGAGAGGTCATTAGAAATAAACAAATATGTTTTAAATCCTCGATTTTTGGGAAATATATTCTTAATTACTGTAAAAATATTTATGACATGATAAAAAAAAAATTAGAAGCAATAAAACAAACCATTTGAGTAGTTATTCTACTGTCATCTTAACTTGATATGACATATGTCACCTTATTTGTTGACGCTGTACATTAATATCAGGATATAACTTCTTGTCTTGTGTAATGATCACAGTTGTGATTAAAAGTTTGGGTGGGCCGCAGAAATTTTTCACATCTCAAATTGGGCCGTGGTATTCTGGAGTTTGGGAATGACCGGGTTAGAACTGCACCAGCCGCCAATCAAAAGACCACACCCCTAATTATAACTGACCGCTAATATGCCCATTGACTTTGAGTGGGACTAATTACAGGGACGCGCCCGGCTCTCTTGTTTTACCTGGCGGGAGAATAGGCTTGGCTCTTTAGTTTGAACGAAGGCGGGTTCAGCAGGGCCCAGCTCGGACCGCCAGACACGCCCACCGTGGACCTCCTGAGCGAGTCGAGAGAGTCGCTGCTGTTGGATACAAATGGATACGATGATACCACCCAACTGGGCGTGAACCTGCCCAGTCAGGCACCACGGAGCAGCTGTGGCTTCAGTAGGAGACGAGAGTTGAGAAAATGTGACTGAATGACGACGGAAATCAAGATTCATCGCCGTAG
Source organism: Hirundichthys speculiger (assembly GCA_018398805.1). Lineage (NCBI taxonomy): Eukaryota > Metazoa > Chordata > Actinopteri > Beloniformes > Exocoetidae > Hirundichthys > Hirundichthys speculiger. The sequence goes on from JAGFBZ010002870.1 coordinate 120,889, forward strand.
ACGAATCTGCAGCTTCGCTCATGTGTTTCTTCATTTCTGCAGCGCCGTTTGTCCTGTTCTGGAGGGAGTTGCTTCATGGATTTCCAAAAAAGAAATTTAATTTGACGTTGACGACACTTTGTCCATCCGCCGTGCACGCGCGTGCGCGCTTGGCCGACAGGTTTCCACTTCCAGCTGCTCAACTGTAACTTAATAAAGGCTGGATGGATCAGGTGACTGAAGGCCTGAGCCACAGCTTCCAAATAAAGGTCACTGGTCTCTAATTACCCCCGAGGTCTCCTAATGAGATCTGAAGAAGGAGGCGGCCTCCCCGCTGGACTCACACTTTCATGTTTGTCATTTTTATGATCGCGCCCACTTAAAAAAAGCTGTTTTTCAGAAAGCTGACGGCAGTAAAAGTGCTGCTGCCCATCTGATTTCAGCTCACCGTCTGAACACGAGTGTGTGTACAGTGAACCCTCGCCAATTCACGCTTTAAGTTCCGCGGTTTTAGTTATTCACGGATTTTTCAGAAATATATAATATAATAAAAAAATCAAGAAAAAATCGCGGAAACATCACAAGATGTTGTGCGCGTTCTCTCACTGCAAAGAAATGTTGTGAGCCAGCCTGGCCCCTTTAAGAAGGTGGCCTTATGGGTAATGGTGTGGCCTTATGGGTAATGTAGTGTGTGTGTCGTGGGACGGCAGAATGAAAACGGGGTTAGATGAAAAGTGTAGTGAGCATCAACAGCAGCAGACTTTTCATTTTGTTGTTGTTAGCGTGTTAGCCGCTAATTACGAGCCAAAAATAGCACAATACCAGCGATTTCTTTACTACGGTTCAGAGACCAGAGGCTGTGAAGGTAACAGAAAGACCACAGTTGAGCCTTTCTCTTGTTTCGCTGCAGTGCCTCGCTACTGTTCTACGTTTTTTAGACATATTTTAAACACATTATTTAGGCTCGGGGGGCTCTGGCTCCAGTTCGCGGATTTTGATCTTCACGGGGGGGCGTCGGTCCCCATTAACTGAGAAAAATAAGGGATCACTGTAGATAAATTCATCTTAATTAGAATTTAAGACCACAGCGGGTAAAAGCTGCAAATTTAACCTGTCATTGTGAAATAAAGTTCAAGTAAAATAAATACTGTTTGATTCCAGACATCCGGACATTTGTTCATTAAAAAAAAATGTGCGTATCTGTGTAAGCACGGATTTTAACTTGTGGAAATAGAAATAATTAAAATTGCATGGAAATAATACTATAATAATTAAAAACTTTAGTATTATAGTATTAATAGTACTATTATTAGTAGTAGTATTATATTATTTATAAGTATAATACTTAAGTGGCCAGTGTAGAGCAGCTGTTCAGCTCATCCAACACCTGAACAACAATGAACATTTGTTTCCCCCCTTGGAGTTTCCCCCTGCCGACCATATATGATCAGATACTGAATGGAGCCACTGATGGAGCGCCATCTATAGGCCATTTATGATTGTACTGTAAATATTTCTGATTAAATGTGATTACGTAGTCTTGATTGTGTATATTTTCATTGGTTGTTGAATGAATGTGTGAATGAAAGGAGTTTCTCCCCTGCTGTGTGTTTATGGGCGTTACTATGGCGACTGATCCTGGCCGATTCGTCCGATTGTGACGTAGAGAGAAAAGCAGATTTTACCGGGTCATGGAAGCAGCAGACTCGGGGTTTTGGTCTCCGACAGCAGCTTTATTTTTTGGAAAGGAAATCTGAGCACAACATTTTATTGAAACTTAAGTAGATTCGAACTATTAAAAAAAACTTGAGAAAGCATGGAAGTTTAAAATAGAGTTCTCAAGGCGTGGCGCCCCTCATTTGTGCCTGAGCGCCCCCCCCTCTCAGCCCTGACGTTTCCAGCGCCCCCCCTAAAGGTTCAGAACGGTTCAGGTACCGCCCCCGTTGAGAAACCCTAGTTTATATCGTCATTTCATTTAGTCATTTGTCTCATGCGTGTGAGAATGACGAGCAAAATACTCCCAGTTTACAGATGAATGTTAAAACCTACGTTGGTTTGTTGTGTCCTTATCTGGGTGCATATATGTGTTTTAGTGACTTTGCTAAGAGCCAGGCTGCTGTTCTGGGTTCAGACTGGCATAGACGCTCTGCTCTGTGGCTCTTAATGAGAAATCAGCAGAAACTGTGTTATTGAAATTGGACTACCTAATAATCGTCATCACATTTGAAACATTCATTTATGCAAATCCTGTTTAATTTATTCACCTCTGGTAAATTACACTGCTGCATTTTAATTTATCATTGTCGGTTTTAGTCCCCGCAGACGGATTTTCTGGGCCAAATGAAAGGAAAGGAAACGGATTAATAACAAAGAAATAAAACCATGAATACCTGCGTAGCGCCAAACCTGGACCGAAGTTTTCTTCTGTGCTTTGGGAAAAACACAAAACTGGCTCAAAAGAAAAGTCAGCGTTGGGAGTTTTTGACTCAACTTTGATCAGAATAAGACATCTGCTTTAGAGACAAATCAGCTGCTGGTCACTAAAAGGATAATCTCTGACTGAATAATAGAGCCCTAAACAATTAAAAAAAAAACTTGGGTTAGTGTGGAAAACACCAGTTTAACACAAGAATAATGGTACTTAAAGCCACCCTATGTATCAAATACCACTTCAGGCCACATGGAGGCAGCATATCACAGGAGAGTCCGTGTGTCAGTAGCTTCAAGGTTTACTGTTATTTCCCTGGACACAATAAAAAAAAAAAAAAAACTAATACAACCATGACAGCCCTGCGCTGTTACACACCACCAAACATCTTCAGGAGGAACCGGACAGAATAACACCTGAAACACTTGTTTCTGGGAATTTGAGAAACTTTTGTTCTCGCTGGATAACTAGAGCTAAATTATAAGATAAATGGTTCTGTAAAATTCTGGACTGTTCTTCTGTGTGCCTTCAGCTATCCTAGTCCATCACAATAATCCTGAATTATATGGCATTGTGAAGCAACATCTGGCTTTCAAAACTGTCATACATATGGAACAAAGGCTAAACTTGCAGTTCCTTGAATGACCACTAGGTGACTCCAGAAGCGACTCGATCTTCTTGCCGTGCTGTTAAATGTAATCGTCAGACTGTTGCCACCGGTTCTGAGTGGGCCTGGAAGGGTCCGTGGGGGGCAACGGGCGCTGACCAGCTGGTGGTTCTTGGCTGGGAGCCAAGCCAGCGGTGAGGCTGATGGTGAAGGTGGCTGCTGCCGGCTGCGCCAGGTGAGCGACTTAGGTTGACCTCAGGTAGACTCAGCCACCCGGTAGCTGCAGAAGTCCCCGTAATGGGCTCTGGCAGTCCGTGTTTCAGATTTAATTTTGTTAGAAACCTCTGAAACGCAGACAGATTCACACCAACGTACCTGCAGCATCCATCTGGTTTCTCTCAGGAACTTCCAGCGTGACCGGTCAGCCCCTCCAGGCGGCTTTGAAGGGTCTGGGCCGATGCTGCAGTCCAAAAGCACCACCTTGGACCCAGCTGGACCTCAGCTGGACTTCAGCGAGCACCGCATGGCCATGGTGGCGCCGGCAGGCCTTGCCTCGGCTCTGGCAGGCTTTGTCTGAGGCGTCCTTTCGGTTGCGACTCACTAAGTGACTGTAATATTAAGGTTCCGACTCGTGTTAATCGCGTTTCAGTGGGGGCGAAGTTCTTAGGGGTTTAGTTCCTTGGTGGGGTACTGTAAATTTGGCCCATCAGGTCAAAGATCTGGCTTTTGATTTGGAGAACCTCACATCCTTAGCCTCAGAGGGGTTTTGGGATGTCACAATGGAAGTCCAAACCCTGCGAAACGTGGACCAGCAAGGTTGCATGGTCTTAGATTTGATGCTAGCTGCTCCAGGCGGCGTCTGTCATGTGGTTGGGGAAAGCTGCTGTACCTATGTTCCTGATATTACTGAAAACATGACTCATGTTGTCTCACATCTAAATTTGCTGCTGCAGACGCAGCGTCACAGGGACTCAGTAAGGGTTTGATCTGTGGACATGGCTGACCTCAGGCTCCTGGTAATCAGTGTTTTTGAAAGTATTTACTCCATTCATGATTATTTTGGTTGTGTTTTTCCTTTTATTTTCATGTGTGATTCCATGTTTATGCCACATGATGCTAAAAGCAATGACAACATCTTTCTTGCATGATCAGAGATCTGATCCATTCCCCCCACATCAACTGGGGTGGTGCACCTGCGGGTGCTTCTGAGAATTGAATGTTCTTTGCTTAGATAGTATTGTGGCCTTTTTTCCCCACTGGGCTTTTGGCCTAGTCTAGAGTAGTTAGCCTCTAAGGCACATGTGTCAAACACAAGGCCCACGGGCCAAATGTGGCCCGTCACGTCATTTTATGTGGCCCTCGAGAGCTTGGACATTATTGGCTTAAATTTCAAACCAATATTTTAAAACTTAAAATAAGCTTACACTGCTTTAAAGCGCATATTAACAATAAACTACATCTCCCATCATGCATTTCGTCATTACCCACAACGATAACGGCAGCTATGAACAAGACGATTTTTCAGAACTGATGGACTTTTACTAACTAACCCCAACATGTTCAAGAAAAGAAAAACTGATGCACAAAAGTATAACTTTTGTGTAATGTGTGTCAGTCGTGAAAGAGTTTAATCTACGTCGGCATTTTGACAGCAAACACGGAGCTAAGTATGCTAAATTTAGCCTGCAAGAAAAACAAAGAACTGCTTCCGCTTCTAAAGCCAAGGTAATGGATACTCTTACAACCACAAACCCTGAGTTTAATATAATAATGAGTTAAATATTTGAAACTTGAAAACATAATAAATACAGAAACCGTTATTTAACATTTATAATAAGGTATAGTTTAATTTATTTTGATTTTCATTGCATTTTGTTACATTCATGCTGTCAATCTGGCCCTTCGAGGGCGACCATGACGCTGATGTGGCCCTCAGTGAAAATGAGTCTGACACCCCTGATCTAGGGGGTTCCTGTTGCTGTTCCTCTTATTTTCAGGATCTGGCAATCCAAATTCAAAATTCAAACTCCAAATTTAATCACTTCACTTCTGATTATCATTCTGGCTCCATCAAGTCGCTAAGTTTTGACACGTAGGCGTCTAAGAAGTTATCTCAAGGTCCCCATGTTTTTCATGTGATGTTTAAAGACGGCTGTTTCCTTCTGGCAACTTGTCATTTCTGAACATCCTGCTACCTTGTGATGTTAGTAAATCATTTCCTTGTATAAAATTTGGAGAATAAATCCACTTTGCACCTCTGTCGTAGTCAGTCTATCGCTTAACCGCCGATTGATTGTCTCACCAGAACACACTAAGTGTATATACTTAGAAGTAAGATATACCTAAATGTATAAATTACAGTGACTTAGACCAGAGCAAACAAACTAATGCGTGAAAGACAACCCGATGGGTCGTCCTGTGCTGTTTTTAAGGCATCATTTTATAATTCCTTGCCGGTCCTCTGCAGGACGTCTCCCTGTATTAGATGGGCCAACTTTAGTCACGGATCCTCCAGCGAGGCTCCAGAATGAGGTTTTCTGGGCTCTGTTGCCGTTTCCCTCTCGACAGCAGATCAGTAGATTAGGTGGGATGTGTGGACCCCCCCCACCCCCTTCAAACGCTGTGTGAGAGGTGTTTCTATGAAGGATTTCTGACAGCCGGCCCCCTTAAAGCTACACCTTCTTCTCTGCTCACCTGACAGAGCTGAACTCTCTGTGCATAGCAATTACACTTCCTTGTCTTTACCTTCATCTCCTCCTCTCCACGTCTGCTCCACTCCAGCCTCTCCATTATCCCTCTTCCCCCTTCCCTCCCCGTTCTGCCCTTTTAATATTCCACCTTGTCCTTCATCAGTCCTTCCTCACCCCCCTCCCCCCTCCTCCTCGTCACCTCTCGCGTTCACCTCACAGCAAGCAGCTTGTGTCCGCCGCCTGCAAGAAAGCTTGTGGCGTCCTGTCTGTCTGTGTCTGCCTCGTCTCTGATTGCATTTTCCTGCACCGGAGGTCCAGGAGGAAGCGGCAAGAAAGCCCCAGACGATTAAAAAAAAAAAAAAAAAAAAAAAAGAGGTTCATACAGGTGACTGTTGCTGTGACTCCAAAAATACAAGTCAGTTCCAGTCGGGCACATCTGTACAAGCTCAAGGAAGCTTGTGCAGATGTTTTTACGTGACATCACCTGTTTGTTTTTAAAGAGAAAAAGAGAGAAGATCATTTTGAGGGACAAAAAAAACCCCATTATTCATTATGTGGATTCATTATGTGTTTGAGTGCACGTATTTGCATAAATTAGTACGCTGCAACTGTTTCGGCTGCGCGCATCCCTTGAAACCGACGACCTGAAACACAGACGGGGCAGATGGGACGTGATGTCTGATCTGCTCGTGACCGCCTCAGCGTCATCGCGCCAACCTCAACGTTCTACGCGCCGCTAGTTAGCCGATGATGCGTTTCTGGCCGCACATGAGGCTCTGGATGCAGGCGGAGCAACAGGCGGAGCAACAGGCGGGGCAACAGGCGGAGCAACAGGCGGAGCAACAGGCGGAGCAACAGGCGGACCAACAGGCGGAGCTACAGGCGGAGCAACAGGCGGAGGTCTGGACGTCCTCCTCTGATCTCCGGCACCAGCGAGGCCTCTTCAGCCGAAAGCCGCCGCTCGCCGGGTAATTTCACATCAACATCCCGTTCACGTCCAGAGTCACCTGAATCACCTCTCGTCTCCGTTCTCTCTCCTGTGTTCTTGATTTCTTCCCTAGCTGAACTTCAGAAGGTCGTATTGACCACGTCTGCGCGTCTGAATCCACTGAGCTGCTGCACTGAAACGGGTTCATCAGGGATTTGCATCAAAGAGCAGCGCTGACGAAACTGGCTGCTGGATGTGGAGCCAGTTTGCAAATGCAGTCGATCTATATTTATCAGGACTGGGCAATGATTAAAAGTTTTTATCGCAATTAATCGCATTATTTCCCTGATTAATCACAATTAATCGCATTGTATATGCAAAATCAAATAATGAATTCAAAAGTAGTGTAAAATACACTTTTATTTAAATGTTGTGCTGCCATATGAACTAAAGTGTCATAACATTTCTTGTTCAAACACTTTTAACATCAGCACTTGTCAGTAACACATATTTAGTGTAAATCTCATCTTAAAAAATGTAAAATAAAATAAAGCTTATTGCCACTGCCAGGGCATTAATGTCATCCTGTTTTTATAAAAGATTTTTTTTTTTAAAGTCTACAAACAAAATCCAACAAAATGATTGTGGCTCAGCACAATCAGAACATTAAAACAGGTAATTTCTAAGGTAACAGCAGAAACTTTTAACGGGGAGTTCAACTTGTCAGTTGTTACAAATAACCTTGTTTCTGTTGAATCCTCCGTCTGGGAGAACTTTAAAATGAAAATGTCCATGTTAAAGTTCAGTAACTTTACCAATCCATGTATCAATCAAAAAAATAAAAAATAAATAAAAGTGACATTTTATTACGTTTTTCGTTTTTTTAATCTAACACAAAAAACGAAAAAAAATGCCTGTTTTTTCATATATTTCAATTTTAGACTTGGATCAAAAATACGAAATGAAAAAACGGGCCACAGAACTGAATTTGTTTTATAATTGAGGACTGGACTTTCTGTTGTCATTACACATCTGTGCCACTAGATGGAGCCGCACTGCAGTAACCAGCTAGAGAATAGCAGGACAGTGAACACATGGAGCCAGGGGTGCCGCCAGGGATTTTGGGCCCCATGAAAAGAATCTTTACCGGGCCCCCCAACACAGCGGCGAAATTTGTTGATGCTATTTTTGATCATCATTAGGGGCCTCTCTGGGCCCCCCTCAATCATGGGCCCCTATAATCCGTATCTTTTACCCCCCCTTTTCGGCGCCCCAGCATGGAGCAGATCTGATGGAACATGGAGGAATGACGTGAAAGTTTTTTTGCAGTCCAGATTTTTTTTTTCAGACAGAATTGTTAATATTGCTACCTGAGTTGCTACCTTTGATTTGATTTTTACCGTTCTCCATGTCTGTTTTAGCTTTTTGATGTTTTTCCGCCAATTGTCTTCCGGTTCCGCAGCAGCCAGTAACAGACTTTTCAAAACAAAAGCATGTGACCAACATGTGTTAACAAACCTAAAAAAAATAAATTAATGAGTTAACGCGATAATAACGCATTAACTTGCCCAGCTCTAATATTTATATCTAAATCTATAACTCTTAATTGATTATCCAGATCAAACCTGCTGTACTTAAACCTGCAGGGACACACATCTTGTTTTGTTTAATGCTGCAGGCACCTGTGGCATCTACAGCACCTGCAGCGTTGCAGAACATGCGTGACATCACGTTTTATGAACGCCAGCCTTGGTACCAAAGTGTCGGTGTGACTTTGGTACCAAACCACAGCCAACAGGATCCCTTCTGTGGTCGGCTGCCTCACCGAACCCCTCAGCCCCCGACTTAGGATCACTGAACACAGGTAGGGACACGTAAATGTGAGTTCAGAGGTTCGTCCTCCCTCCAGAGATCACAACGGCCACCCTGCGATCAGACCCGGTCCACCGACACGCCTACATCATCGGCCGGCGGTCGATGAAACTGCAGCGGTCCAACCCAGCTGCCGAAGCAGAGGGCAGGGGCCCGGTCGAGGCGGGAGGCACCTAAGAAGAAAAATCAAAGAGCTGTGGGGCGCTGCTGAGAGAGCTCGTCACCACCTGGTCCCCAGAGCGGTCGCAGCAGAGTATGTCGAGGAGGTCTCAGCACAGCTGGGACGTCAGATGCTGCTGATGAGCCCTATTGGAGATATTGTGGGTTGATGACGACCCCAAGGAAGCTGTTCGACCTCCCCAACGAAGTGGAGAACTCTTTCTCCTTCCTGTTCTTCCCAGTTTTCTTCATGGACCTCCATCACGTGGCAGCTGTCTTCAGGCATCAGCCAACTGGGAGTGGTGGTGAAACACCACTCCCAGGTGGGAGGTCATAAAATGACTGAAACAGTCATTTTATGTCAAAACAGCCAGTTTCTGCTGTTAGTGACCCGTCGTATCATCGGATACAGTCAGAGGCTGCATTAAAAAGGACTGGACAAACTCTCATCACCGTCGGTTTTCTGAAGCACGTTTCAGGCAACGCCCTTTTTGTCCATTTGCTCATTTTTTCTGAGTAGCCGGGGGCTACCTTGTATCCATCCTCATCAGTGGCATCTGACACAAGTGCTGTCAGGGTCAAAACAAGGAAGGTGAAGGCTAGTTGCCGTCCAGCTAGGTGGGCCTGTAGCAGCGACTGGACTGCAGCTGGTTAGTGCCGTCGCTCTCAGTCAGGCTGCCAGCTCAGATCCAAGCTACCAAGGGCAGCTAGCTGGTCGCTGGTCGTGCATGTTGCTCACCAAGGTTATTATCGTTGCAGATAAGAAAGAAATAACAAAAACTAGAATTGATAAAACATTTTCGTTAGCTGAAATAAAATAAAAATGAGAGTTTTTAAAAAAACGATAACTAACTGAAACTGTATTATGTGTTTATAAAACGAACTAAAATGAACTATAATAATATCAAGAACGTCCTTCGTTTTTTTGTTTGTAATTTTTTTTCTCATAAACGTTTGAAATCTATTAACTTCGCTCCGCCGTACAACAACAACTGCAAAAAAAAAAAAAAAAAGATCATCAGTGATGGCTGCGGCAAAAGTTGGGAGAAAGCGGCTCAGTCCTATTTGGGATTTCTTTGACTATGACTGTGTTAACGATAAAAATAAGTGTCTTGTTGTAGAAGCAGGTGATACAATGTGTGGAATACTTCTGAAGGAGAAAAAAACCCACGAATCTGAAAGTCCATTTGAAAAGCTCACACAAGAAGGCTAACCAAGACTAGCTGGATAAGCTAGCCTAAGCTAGCCCCCTGGAAAGAGGAGCTAACCAAGACTAGCTGGATAAGCTAGCCTAAGCTAGCCCCCTGGAAAGAAGCTACAGCTGCAGGCCAGTCAGCGTTGGGAAGGAACGGGAGAAAACAGCAACTATAATGGACTGTTTCCATGGAGACCAGATAGCTGCTGGTCAGTAAATACACAGGAACACCACAAGAGGGAAGACGCATTGATGAATATGTTTATTGAGACCAGAATGTAAACACGACTATGTGATTCGATAGCCTTCAAAACGTTCAGTGCTTCACTCGAACCAAAATTACAACCCTAATTTACAAAATAAAACTAAAAAACTAACACTGAAACTAATAAAAACTAAACTAAAACTAAGTATTTCAAAACAAAAATGAATAAAAACTAGCAAAACTGCTCTAAAAATGCATTAAAACTAACTGAATTTGAAAAACTAAATAAAAACTAAAACTAATGGAAAATCCAAAACTATTATAACCCTGTTGCTCACGGCTGCTTCAGGCCCCTAGTTTCCAGCCACACTGGGGCATCTTGTCGGTCCAATGAATGGGAAATTTAAATTTCAAAAAGGCCCCGACGGCAACATTGATAGAGGTAGAGTGATATGTCTTCTTTGTAAGAAGGAGTTTGTTCACCACCGAAACAGTTCAAGTTTAGCCTACCACATCAACGCAAAGCACCTTGTCGCGAGTGCAGCCACAGCTAACGTTAGCGGCGAAGACGTTAGCAATTTAGCGAACAATAGCAAAGCTCTTCGCCAAATTCTGTGGATATTCTCATTTATCCAGGTAAGTTCCATTCTCGCAACAATTGAATCATAGGCAACTGGACTTAGATTTGTCTTGTTGTCTAGATTTGTCTTTGCCAAACTAAAGTGTTTTTACTGTTTTTTGATGTGTTAACTTACAGAACTTTACATGGAGCTGTTTTTATAGTCTTGAAGCATTCTCAGGAAAACATGTTCAGTGTTCAACAACAGCCCTAATTATTTGATTGACAAAAGAGCACAGAAATATTTTGCCTCCTGGTGGTGGAAACTGAAGGTTGCAGGCAGCATTTGGGACTAGTTTCAAATACAGTGGGATGTAAATGGGATCTGTTCAAGTCAATAAATGACTTTATAAAGCCACTTTCTTCTTATTGTTATATATCAATCTTTTGATCCTGCCACAATAATGGAATAATGAATTTAAATAAAAAATACCTCAAGTTGAGGGCTTTTTAGGTGAGATTAAAAAAGAGATTAATTAGATTAATTGATTACAGATCATGATTAATTAATCTCTCAGTTTTTTTAATCGCCTGACAGCACTAATTTTTCCCATCTTCCTGAATCACAGCTCACATGTGATGTCCGTGCCAAAACTCCAAAAACATCACCGCTAGTCCGCTAGTCACCGCTAGTCATGCATCGGCCTTTCTATATAACTCAGATCCACGCGGGTGCGTAAAAATTTAGTCCCTTAGTCGTCGTGGATTTGAAAATGAGTGAATGCGGAGCTGCTCAAAATTACCAGCAAGCGGCAAAACGAATGTCTTTGCCTGGCGAAGATCCGTTTCTCTACTAGGGATCAGAATTGATAAGATTTTTCCGATTCCGATTCCATTATCAATACTGTTTAAGGTTTCGATTCTTTATCAATTCTCTTATCGATTCTAATTTGGGCAAAAAGGAGCATCAATTTTTTTACTTAGAAGTCACGACCTTACAAACTCAACAGCGAGGTCAAAAGAGGCCCAAAGCCTGGATAACGTGTTAACTGTTGTAATATGTAACTGTGCAAATACACAAGAATGTGGAACATTTTACTAACAGAATTTTCCTAATAGAAATAAAAAAATCTCCTTTTTAAAAGGATATATGAGCTCACTAAGCACTCAAAAATAATAATAAAGAAAGATAAATACTATCAAATACAACAGAACAGTGCATAGTGCAAATCTGCAAATACTGTGAAGAATTAACAATTCTTTAGCAGTAAAATAAACATGTCTTCCAGCCTCTGAACCAGCCAGTCAGCCGGTCATCTTCTAAATGTAATGCAGAAGGCATTCGTTTAATAGCATAGCGTTAATGTTATAGCGTGTTTTACAAAGAAGCACATAGGCAGCGGGATAGCTACTTACCAGAGTTACCAGAGGTGATCTTAGCTTGGCTACTGCTGCTGGGTTGAGATCCATCAGTCCGAAGCGTCAAAAACACGACACTCGTTATCTCATGTTGTGTGTTCAAATGTTTCTGCATGTTAGCCGTGTTCCCTCCCGACGCTGTTATCTCCACTTTACAATGACTGCTAGTTGCCTTGTTGCCATCTTTCTTTGGTGAAGTGAAGCCAAACTTTGGAGCGTTTGAACCTGGTGGGCGCCATTGTTGTTTACAACTGCAATGGTAAATCGACGTAACTTAATCACGTAAGTGCTTTCTGGAATTGACTGTGCGTAACTTACGTAAATTATGTGAAATTCATGCTGGTTGGAATCGATAAGAGAATCGCTAGATAAACTGCCAAACGATTCCATGGAATTGAAACACACGGAACCGGTTCTCGATTCCCAACCCTGTTCTCTACCGTAGAGGACTACCGCCGTGGATCGCCGTCGCAGGCTGAATTGATCTGCGCTCAGTTATTTGAGGCGTTAAGAGTTCCCTCTGCACCGTGTTGCAGCCGGGGGTGTTGCAGCTGGAAGTGTTGCAGCCGGGGGTGTTGCAGTTGGAAGTGTTGCAGCCGGGGGTGTTGCAGCTGGAAGTGTTGCAGCCGGGGGTGTTGCAGTTGGAAGTGTTGCAGCCGGGGGTGTTGCAGTTGGAAGTGTTGCAGCCAGGAGGGTTGCAGCTGGAAGTGTTGCAGCCGGGGGTGTTGCAGTTGGAAGTGTTGCAGCCGGGGTGTTGCAGTTGGAAGTGTTGCAGCCAGGGTTGGTGTGCAGTGTTGCAGTTGGAAGTGTTGCAGCCAGGGGTGTTGCAGTTGGAAGTGTTGCAGCCAGGGGGGTTGCAGCTGGAAGTGTTGCAGCCGGGGGTGTTGCAGTTGGAAGTGTTGCAGCCAGGAGTGTTGCAGTTGGAAGTGTTGCAGGCAGGAGTGTGCAGTGGAAGTGTTGCAGGGGGTGTGCAGTTGGAAGTGTTCAGCCGGGGTGTTGCAGTTGGAAGTGTTGCAGCCAGGAGTGTTGCAGTTGCAGTTTGCAGCAGGAGTGTTGCAGTTGAAGTGTTGCAGGCAGGGTGTTGAAGTGCAGGTTTGCAGTTGGAAGTGTTGCAGCAGGGTGTTGCAGTTGGAAGTGTTGCAGGCAGGAGTGTTGCAGTTGGAAGTGTTGCAGCCAGGAGTGTTGCAGTTGGAAGTGTTGCAGCCGGGGGTGTTGCAGTTGGAAGTGTTGCAGCCAGGAGTGTTGCAGTTGGAAGTGTTGCAGGCAGGAGTGTTGCAGTTGGAAGTGTTGCAGTCAGGGGTGTTGCAGTTGGAAGTGTTGCAGGCAGGAGTGTTGCAGTTGGAAGTGTTGCAGGCAGGAGTGTTGCAGTTGGAAGTGTTGCAGGCAGGAGTGTTGCAGTTGGAAGTGTTGCAGTTGCAGTTGCAGGAGTGTTGCAGTTGGAAGTGTGCAGTGTTGCAAGTGTTGCAGGGGGTGTTGCAGTTGGAAGTGTTGCAGCCAGGAGTGTTGCAGTTGGAAGTGTGCAGGCAGGAGTGTTGCAGTTGGAAGTGTTTTGCAGCCAGGGTGTTGCAGTTGGAAGTGTTGCAGCAGGGGTTGTTGAGTGGAAGTGTTGCAGGGGGTGTTGCAGTTGGAAGTTGGCAGGAGTGTTGCAGTTGGAAGTGTTGCAGCAGGTGCAGAAGTGTTGCAGTTGCAGCCAGCCAGTTGGAAGTGTTGCAGGCAGTTGGAAGTGTTGCAGGGGAAGTTGCAGCAGGAGTGTCAGGCAGGAGTGTTGCAGTTGGAAGTGTTGCAGCCAGGGGTGTTGCAGTTGGAAGTGTTGCAGCCGGGGGTGTTGCAGCCCTCAGAGTGACGGGGAACAGCGGCTGTGGTTCATCAGATGGGCTCCTTCCTCTCTCGGTCACTTTCCATATAACAGGGAATCAGTAGCTCCTCCAGACGCAGCGGCCACTTCTGCGGCTTAACTGCAGATTAGTTTAAGTCCTCTGTTGGCCTCTGCTGCTCGGCCTCCGCAAACATCAACCTCCACGAGCTCCAAACTCAATAAAGGTGACGCTCTCTGAAAGCCTTTTCAGTCCGGGGGTTATGACTCGAGACTAACCGCCAGGCGTTCATTCGCCCGCCGCCCTTTTTTCTCCTCCGTTGATTTAATTGGAGGCTAACATGCAAGTCACGAACTGATTAACTTGTTTTAATCAGATTTACAAAACCAATTTGAGCGCTGCTCCCCGCATGGTTAACAATGTGAACAAAGCAGAGATTGTTTTCCTTTTAATCCCGCTGCCCCGTAAGGTTTTGCCGCCTGTTGTCCTTTGTCTCTTATCTCCCCGCTGTTAATTGCTCATTAGGAGGGAAAATGTGGCTTTAATCATCAACTGGGCCAGACAATCTCAAGTTCATTAAAGTTAATGTCCAAACTTCACAGAGCAGAAGGGGACTGATGCCGCCCGTCTAGACGGCAAATCTGCCCGGTAAACGCGTCCCGTTTTAGTCTTTTAATGAGTGTTTACTCACGTATACGTGGACTTTAGTGTTTAAATGTGATATATTTTCTCAGGTTGTATGAAACACAGTTCTGCAGAGCTCAGATAAACATTTGTCTTCAGGAGACAAACGGACACCGTGGGACTTCGTAAACAGTAAACCACGCATAATTACGATACTGATATGAACCCACAGGACCTGACACCGGCCTGGAAGAGAATTAATGCGCACCAACGCTGACTGGAGGCAAGAGGCTGCCCGGTAAATAATATCTGCCTCCAACTGGGGGGGGCTACGTCCAGCTTCATAGACCGGCGCAGCCCCAGAGGCGCCAGAAAGTGTGGTTCCTCAAAAGGCCGCCAGGGGGCCCCAAAGAGTCAGTTTCTGTGTTTTAAAATGTGCTGTTTTCCAGCGGAAATGAACATATTTACTAGAGCTGTATTGATACACTAATCTCATGATACGATACGATACGATACGATACGATACACAATACTCGGCTCACGATACGATATATATCGATATTCGTCTTAAGATACATTTACATCATTTTCTGAAAGATTTTAACGGGACAAAGTTAAAATCTTTTTTGGTGACATCTTGTGAGTGTTCCAATGACTTTGTTTGAATTAACTGAACTGAAAGGTAGGTGACCGCAGAGAGTGTCGCAGAGAGGAGAGAAAAGAGGCCTCTGATTGGTCAATTCTACATCCACGTAGAAAAGAAATGAGGAAGTACCCTCATCTGTATGATTCTGGTTCGCCGCACTACAAAGACAGCAGATATTCTAGTAATTCATGGAGGGAGATAGCGATGAATGTGGGTCTGGATACGGCCGAGACGGTGAGGAAGTGGAAAAACGCAAGAGATAAGTTTAGTAAGTTTTAGCTAGTTCGTGATTGTCCCTGTTGCGTTGTGGCGTGGAATAACATAGCGCAGACCGCGCTTCAAAATTGAGTATAAATCAAAAGTGACGGCGGCATACCGGCGACAAGCTGACGGCGACACATTGCTGCGAAAGTAAACATGGCCCTGTACGGTTGAGTCGGGCCCCCAGCCTCCATAGGTCCAAAAAAATAAAAAAAAATAAAAATAAATGGGTTCAGATCCCTTATTCAGAAACCCACGAGTGACATCATCCAGTGTTTGTCCAGTTCTCAATTTATAGCCTCTGTGGTTCCAGATGTGCTGGTGCTCCTTTAGGAAATGACACCAAATGTCAGTTTCCGAGCGGCAAATGGCGACTTTGATGTAGAACAGTCCCTCCCAAATAGTGAGGCGTGACCACTTGGGGGCGTGTGTGACCCGAGGGAACAAGCCTTTTTTTTTCCTTTTTTTTTGCCGTATTGTAATAAAGTGTAATTTCACGTATACTCCAGTAAGGGGCAGTGGCGTTCTCAGTGAGTATTAGCTTATTGTGTCTGTTTTTTTTTGCACGGACTGACGCGCACACAGCCCAGAGCAGGAGATATGAAGTGAACAAACCCTCAAGAGACACCACGGAAAAATATTTAACAGGGAGGAAAAGAAAGACGGAGATAATGAGACAAACAAAAGTCAACAGGAAATTAAGACGAGGAAATCTGACGATGCTGATGTAGCGCTTGGTTGGATTGATGCACTTTAAATCTTTACAGACTAAAAAACAATGTTAATAAAGCTATTCTTTGTTATAAATTGATCTACATTTCTTTCTTTTTTTGTTTCTCTTAATGTTAATGCAGTGTTATGCAGAGGTGGACTAATAACAATTTTATAGACAAATGATGCTATTTATAGTCACGGTGAAGGGTGGGGGAGGGCGCGAAATGTTTTCTTCTTCTGGGGGGGGGGGTAGAAAAGGACATGAAATGATCTGAACCGCTTCTTTGCTCCGAACGCGGCGCACCGTTGCCACCTAGAGGATTAAAAATGGCGCCGTTATTACGCCGTACTGGGGTTGCGCCCTCTGGTGGCGCTGCTGGGACTTACGTCAGTAACGTCAGTAACGTCAGTAACCGGGCCCAGCGACTCTGAGAGCAGCAGGACCCTGAAAACAAGTCTTTCACTTGAGTTTTTATCAGCTGATTAACCTCTCAGTGCTCGTGGAGTCGCAGCAAAGAAGGTAAAATAAAATAACAACGGCAGCGCAGTGGAACGACCGAGACAAAAAACCCCCACATTAAATCTAGCGAACATCCTGTAACATGTCAGGATGAATCGATAATCTGGACCCAGATGAAGCTGCTTGGTTGCAGGTTGAAGACGATAACTTCACTGCTGCTTCGCCTTCGTCTGTCAGTTTGAAGGATGCTCTTTGGGAAACACTCGGAGCATGTTTTCTTTTTCAAATATATAGTTCAAACCCCTGCTTATGTGCCGCTTTTGTCCTTTGACAAATGTTCCCTGCCGTGTGTTGTAATTAGAAATATTAATAGAGTTCTGGCTGAAGATGGTGACAGCGTGTCTGCGAGGCAGAAACACTAAAGACGGATGATTCCTGCAGGTAAACCAGGCAGGAGAAGCTTTGCTCCTTATTTATGGTGGATTTATTTCATATAAATGTAAAAAAAAAAAAACTGCAGAACAACAGATCTGTTTTCTTAAGGGGGCTGGAATATTTTTCAATAAAGGAATTAATGAAAATGAATGTGAATCTGGGTGTTTTTTTAATATCCTCCTGCTGCTGCAGGTGCTACATGTAGGAACCATGAAGTTACTGACTGAAGTCTAATAACCGTCTGTTCTTCTGTCTCTTATTCTTTCTGTTCGGCTTCTCCTCGTCTCTCCACTTCCAGTGGTCGTGTTGTATTTGCAAGCTGTGGGAACCAAAGAATGGAGGGAGGTAAGTCTAACCAGCCTTTTCTTCCAAAATAAATAACGAGTTTTTAATCTTTTTTAATTATCAATGACAGGTTTGTTCATGTTAGAAATGAGTCTTATCTTTTCTGCTCAAACGTACAGAAAAAAAAATGAAATTGTCCTCATGAGATTTAAAACTCGAGACCCTCTGAATCGTTGGCCCGCGGTCGCCTCCGGGTCAACGTGACGTCGACGTGCGAGTTATAAACAGCTAAGAGGGTCTCAGGAAAGTTTTCAGCTTCCTGTGAGATGTTCATTATCTGCTTTGCTTTTTAAAAGGATAAAAGCATCGAGGACGACACATGCAGAGAAATGCGTCTTGAAGCAAGCTGAGTACGCCGTGGTTCACAGGCCGTCTGGAATCCTTTGGGCTCGCAGCACTGGTTAGCTCCAGGCGAGGTGTCGGGTGGTGCAGAGGACGGAGAAAAACCGCTGCTCAACTAGGTCTGAGTTCTCCTGCTCCTGATGGGACCCCAGATTTGAGACGGGGCTCATCGATAGTGGAGCAGACCTGCTCTTCTAGATGTTTCTAAAGTGCACCACAGTGCGATGGTGTGGTCGAATTAAGCTGCAGCGGGGCTATGTTGCGGTGGGGCTATGTTGCCGTGGGGCTATGTTGTGGTGGGGCTATGTTGCGGTGGGGCTATGTTGCGGCGGAGCTATGTTGCGGTGGGGCTATGTTGTGGTGGGGCTATGTTGCGGCGGAGCTATGTTGCGGTGGGGCTATGTTGTGGTGGGGCTATGTTGTGGTGGGGCTATGTTGCGGCAGAGCTATGTTGCGGTGGGGCTATGTTGCGGTGGGGCTATGTTGCGGCGGAGGCTATGTTGTGGTGGGGCTATGTTGCGGCGGAGCTATGTTGCGGTGGGGCTATGTTGCGGCGGAGCTATGTTGCGGTGGAGCTATGTTGCGGCAGGGCTATGTTGTGGTGGGGCTAATCTGAGGTGGGGCTCTGCTATGTTGCGGTGGGGCTATGTTGCGGCGGGGCTATGCTATGTCATGGTGGGGCTATGTTGCGGTGGGGCTATGCTGCAGTGGGGCTCTGCTATGCTGCAGTGGGGCTCTACTATGTTAGGTTGGGCCCATGCTACGTCATGGTGGGGCTATGCTGCAGTGGGGCTATGCTGCGGTGGGGCTATGCTACGGTGGGGCTATGCTGCGGTGGGGCTATGCTACGGTGGGGCTATGCTACGGTGGGGCTATGCTGCGGCGGGGCTATGCTACGGTGGGGCTATGTTGTGGTGGGGCTATGCTGCAGTGGGGCTCTGCTATGTTGCGGCGGAGCTATGCTACGTCATGGTGGGTGTATGCTACGGTTGGGCTATGTTGCAGCGGGGCTATGCTACGGTGGGGCTATGCTACGGTGGGGCTATGTTGTGGTGGGGCTTTGCTGCAGTGGGGCTCTGCTATGTTGCGGTGGAGCTATGCTACGTCATGGTGGGGGTATGCTACGGTGGGGCTATGTTGCGGCGGGGCTATGCTACGGTGGGGCAATGCTACGGTGGGGCTATGTTGCGGCGGGGCTATGCTATGTCATGGTGGGGCTATGTTGCGGTGGGGCTATGTTGCGGTGGGGCTATGTTGCGGTGGGGCTATGCTACGGTGGGGCTATGTTGTGGTGGGGCTATGCTGCAGTGGGGCTCTGCTATGTTGCGGTGGAGCTATGCTACATCATGGTGGGTGTATGCTACGGTGGGGCTATGTTGCGGCGGGGCTATGCTACGGTGGGGCTATGCTACGGTGGGACTATGTTGTGGTGGGGCTATGCTGCAGTGGGGCTCTGCTATGTTGCGGTGGAGCTATGCTACGTCATGGTGGGGGTATGCTACGGTGGGGCTATGTTGCGGCGGGGCTATGCTACGGTTGGGCAATGCTACGGTGGGGCTATGTTGCGGCGGGGCTATGCTATGTCATGGTGGGGCTATGTTGCGGCGGGGCTATGCTATGTCATGGTGGGGCTATGTTGTGGTGGGGCTATGTTGCGGTGGGGCTATGTTGTGGTGGGGCTATGCTGCAGTGGGGCTCTGCTATGTTGCGGTGGAGCTATGCTCATGGTGGGGGTATGCTACGGTGGGCTATGTTGCGGCGGGGCTATGCTACGTTGGGCAATGGGGGGGCTATGTTGCGGCGGGCTATGCTAATGTTGGGGGGCTATGCTTATGTTGCGGTGGGGCTATGCTGCGGCGGGGCTATGCTGTGGCGGGGCTATGCTATGTCATGGTACGTTGCGGTGGGGCTCCTCTGCCCGGTGGGACCCCGGGAGTAGATATGAGCTCCACATGAATTAATGAGGGAGGTCTAAGAATAAAATAAAAAAATTAAAAGGATCTCATGTTTTTATGCAAGATAAAAACGAATTCACACCATGTCACAGGAAGAACAAAAGGGTGCCTGTTTTTTTTTTTTAGCCTGAATGAAAACGCTCTCTGCCTTTTTGTTGTTTCACCCTCTGCCACCATTTTTAAATCAGTCATTTTTTGGTCCCATTCATCTGCTGCTCTTTGAATCTCTTCCCCCGTGTTTTTTTTTTTAAATCTTCTTTGGCAAACAGGCGCATTTTCATCTCCTTTTTTAAAGCCCTTTATTCTTCCCTCTATAATATTGACATCACTCCAGTCACTTTGTTTACCCATTTGAAAAGTCGAAGTCACCAACTGTGTGTCATCGAGGGCTTTACTGCCGCTGATCCGCTCACGTCAAGACGCCTCATGGCTTTTTTTTTCCCCCCGTTATTTCCTGCAGAAAGGCCTAATCAAAAACACGGCATGAATTGCTCTGCAATCAGCGAAGTAAACAACACGCCACCAGCTGAACACATGTCGACACCTGAGCAGATAATAATTGAGCTCGGATTGAAATGTGGCAAAGGCTTTGTTTGCTTTTGACATCACGACTCAAATGTGAATGAAAGACTTTCTATATATATATATATATATATTTATGCTCCTTTTCTCCCGGTGGGTTGCTATGATCCCCCCACTCACAGCCCCAGCAAACCATCAGTGGGAGTTGATGAAAGGTTACCTGCAAGCATATCACTGGGGCTGCAGACCTCAGAGCCAGAGTTAAAGGCGTCACCCGGCCAGCATTCGAAACCGACATTTTTCAGAACCGTTGACTGTGTTAACAGAAGCACCGGACACTTAAATGTGTGTTGCTGTCAAGCTCTGATGCTGTAACTCATCTGCACCAACGGTCATATTGATTGACATTTCTACCATAGCTGCAAAAATCAACATTTCACGGGCTGAAGATGTTCCAACAGCTCGTCAAATGCTTCGAGTCGCACTCAGTCTTGCAAAGCCAGCGGAGGAATTGAGTCGGGCATTTGAGATCAATTTCACAAACTTCAGTTTAAAAAAAAAAAAAAGTTGAAAAGTTAAATTCAGAGGTCAGCTCGTTCAGTCAGTTTTCACTTTGATGGCATTAAATAACCTGCAGCAGTTACTGCCAGCGAAACTCTGTGTATGTATTAACCCGTATGGAGCATTGATGTTAGGGAGTGATTTATTTTAAAAAACAAAACAAGAGCCTTTCCTTAAAGCAGTCCTTCTCAAATACATGCTTTTTTTTTTTGCCCATCATGGAATGAAGTGTAATTGCATATATGATCCAGTAGGTGGCAGAAAATAATTGAGCAGCACTGCCTTTAAAGGCACATTTTGTTAACGATACCACTCCCGACCAGACGGGGGCAGCACCTCACAAGAACGTTCAGGGATCACCGCCGCCAGAGCAGTCAGGTCCTCTTGTTGACATTTCTTCGAGGTCTTCACGGTCACTTTCAATCCGAATGGAACCTGCAATAATTTGGACTTGAACTGACCCGACCCGAAAGTCTTTAGTTTCTTACCACGAACCGAACCGACTTACCCGAATAGAACCGAAGCAATCCAGCCCATAGTTGCTCATGTTAAAAGTTGTCTAGCGTTGAATAAAACTTGATTTTCTTCCCTAAAGTTGTCTTCTTCTACCTACCGGTTCAGTTGCTACATTGGCTACGTGATGTAAACAACAATAAATCCACGTTGTTATTTTCTTTGTGGATACAGATGCTATTGGTAGCAACTGCTAACGCTAATAGCCTACACCAGTCAGGACGTGTCGTGAACATATTCTCTCATCCAACGTTGTCATGTTGGTGATCCGTTGTGCTTTACAGCTGCCGGACAAACCGCTAATAACACGCTACGGCAACACGATTGTTTCATGACAAACACGCCACGTTAATTAATAATCATTTAAACTGCCCCGAGTCCTGACATTGGCTGCCACCGCCAGTATCTTTAACTATCTGGAGTTAACGCTGACCCAGCCTGTCGGACCCGACCGACCTGAGACTTAACTGTACCGATTCCGACCTGAACCCGAGGTCATGTCTTGTGAATGGACCCGGGACCCAATTCGGGTTGGGTCGGAACCTCTGGTTTTTGGGTTGTCGGGTTGATCCGAAGACCTCTACCTGGAATGTCCAGGTTCACTACGCAGACCGCCCGTTCCCTGCTCTCTCACTGGCTGCAGCTTAAGGAGTCCCTTCAATGATGTTCCAGATGTTCCAAGTTGAGGTAGTCGCCAACGCTTGGAGATGGACAAAACAGTTGAGTGTTGACAGGTGACCCTCCCCCAACTGCTCACTGATGGGCGGTCTTCTCAACATGAGTGACATGTAAGTAGCAGACCAACTCAGACATCACGGGTCCGATCTTCCGCCAGATCTGCTAAAGCTGCTATTAAGAGATAGCGGGTAGCGGAAGGGGGGGTTCCACTGCAAAGACCGTAATCTTCCACCTTGCTAAACCCGCTATCCCACCTGTGCTACCCGCTACATTATGCATAGGAGTGGTTAGGGCGTTCCACCTGTTAAATCAATCAGGCGTCATTGCCTTTAAGAGCAGGTTGCGCTATCCACTAACCGCTACGGAGCGTCTTTTTTACCAGATCGGAGCAGCTCTCATGTGCAGCTCGTCTGGGACTCTGCTGTAGAGCTTCCTCCTCCTCCTCCTCCTCCTCCTCTGCACTGATATAAACATATAAATATTTTTACAAAGACAATTCCTATCGGCTACCTGAATCCCAGATAGTTGGTGTCCTCCCAGTAAACACGGGTCATCTATGGTTTACTGAATGTTTCAGAAGATCTGGGGTTCAACTGAGGCCAAATCACACTTTTTATACAAGAGTTAATTCCAGAGCTAAGCCGTTTTTGCACGTCCACATGTGACCAGGTCGACGGGCTTTGATGCCATTTGGACGTGCTCTTGTACGCGCCGACATGCGGGTAGCGGGAGTTTTGCGGAAAGGAGAAAAGACACGTCCATTGCCACACCTACAAAGTGAGTAAGGGAGTCGACATAATGGGTAGCGGCCATAGCGAGCGGAAGATTGCATTAGCCGTTAGCGGAGGTTCCTAAACCTGCAATTTGCAGGTAGCGGATAGTGTTAACGGGTAAGGGGAAGTGTACGATCGGGGCCCAAAACGACATCTTCATTTAAATATACGAAGGTCCACCAAACACCACAACGACTTCTTCAGACACACGCCGGTCCATCCTGACTCGTCGGTGCGAGAAGGTCAATTTCTGGGTAAGAAGCTGAAACCATCTTCCAGGACAAAGGAGGAAGAGTCCAGTTGTCTGTTTCAGACCTTTTGAGAGTTGTTTTCATGATATACTTCCATCCGTTTGGTCGATTTCTAAAGTGAAGATCTTACATGCAGCAGCTTTGCAGCAACGAAGTTCTTGGGACTCGTCCAGGGACTCCACTCAAGGCGCTCTGCCGACGCTAGCAGCTCTCTCTCACCGCCACACAAGCATTAATTTGATTGATTTATTTAGTGCCTTTGGACTGTGGGATGAAACTGCTGTTTCTGCGCCATGATGTTGCTCAAACCAAACCAAAACCAGACAGATGAGTGTAACGATGAGTAAGGCGCAGCCGTCACAGCCCCGAGAGCTGGGTGTTAGGGTTAGGGTTAGGGTTGAGGTTAGGGTTAGGGTTAGTTTGGGGGTTTGGGGTTAGGGTTAGGGTTAGGGTTAGGGTTAGGGTTAGGTTAGGGTTAGGTTAGGGGTTAGGGTAGGGTAGGGATAGGGTTAGGGTTAGGATTAGGGTTAGGGTTAGGTCAAGGGAAAAGCGCAGATCTCCCGAAGGAGAACTCCGAAAGCACGGGCTCTCGGGGACAATGTCATGAGGTAAAATGAAATAAATTAGAATTAAAAAAAAAAAATTATATATATTTAAAAGTGGATATCATACATGTCAGGCCAAGGAGTAGAGGCGCAGCAGGGATATATATTTGCTAAAAAATTCCCATGGCCAGGGGCCCCAAGATCCATAACACCAGGGTGGTGGAGTGGGGTTTCGGGTAAATGGCAATTAAATTAAATATCCTTAAGATATTGGTTTCCCAACCTCTGAATCAATTAAATTTAAAATTAATATATGTATATTTATTATAATTATAAATCTCAAAAATAAGTGCTAAAAGATAAATAAGTGCTAGTTAGGGTTGAGGTTAGGTTTAGGGGTTAGGGTTAAGGGTTAGGATTAGGGTTAAGGGTTAGGATTAGGGTTAGGGTAGGGTTAGGGTTCGTTAGGGTTTAGGGTTTAGGGTTAGGGTTAGGGTTAGGTTTAGGTTAGGTTAAAGTAGGGTAGGGTAGGGTTAGGGTTAAGGATTAGTTCTAGGGTTAGGGTAGGTAGGGTAGGGTTAGGTTTAGGAGGGGGTTAGGGTTAGGGTTAGGGTTAGGTTAGTTAGGTAGGGTTAGGGTTAGGGTTAGGTTAGGGTTAGGGTAGGGTAGGGTAGGGTTAGGGTTAGGGTTAGGGTTAGGGTTAGGCGTGGGTTTAGGGTTAGGCTTAGGGTTATAGGTTAAAGTAGGGTAGGGTAGGGTTAGGGTTAAGGATTAGTTCTAGGGTTAGGGTTAGGGTTAGGGTTAGGCAGTGTGCGACTGCTGTACATTAGCTCCACTTCCCTCCCACAGGTTAGCAACCCAGACTGACGTTTACTGCACTCTGCAGCTAATGTTGCAGCAGCTGGTGATTTGGGGGCGATGACAGCGAAGGAGACCTTGTGCAAATCTCAGACACACAAATGGGGTTGACGAAGCGGCCGTCGGCTCATCTCCCCCGGCCCCTCCCCCTCAAGAGGGAGTCCAATTAAAAACCACTCATAGTTTTCAAACAGAAGAAATTACAGCCTCTTTCATCTCTATTAAAGCACAATACAGTGTCTTCTGCTTCTTCCCAGCGCTGTAAATTAGTCAAGTACAACCAAGGAGCTTTCAGGAGTGTGTCGCACAATGCCAAGGAGGAAAGACATAAGTGGAGATCTTAGAGAAGCAATTGTTGCTGCTCATCAGTGTGTGAAAGGTTTATAAGGTCGTTCCCAGATAACGTTGCGGTTCGTCATGCGTCGGCGAGAGAGAGATGATTCACGAGTGAGAAGCATTGAAGACAGTTGCCGGCCTTCGCTTGAGTGGATTTCACCCGCAATTTTGGTCCCAAGGTCGAGCTGCAGAGAGAAAAGACCTGTATGTCCCAGACTACAGGTCCCATCTAGCGTCCATCCATCGGCTTCCGCTCATCAACGTTCGGGTCACGGGGGGCAGCACAGAGGCCCAGACTCAACACCTCCAGATCCTCTGGCGGAAAATCCTGCTGCTTTCCAGGAAGGCATCCTGACCGGACGCCCGAACCGCCTCAACTGGCTCCTCTCGATGTGGAGGAGCAGCGGCTCTACTCCGAGTCCCTCCTGAACGCCTCCAAGTCCCGCCTCCACCCTGAGGAGGAAGCTCATTTCAGGTTCAGAAACCTTTATGAAGCCAGTGCGAAGTTTGCGGTTTGTACCCACGAGTTCAGCTGAGGAACAAAGCCAGGCTGGTACAAAGATCTGGACAGCTCCAACCAGACAAAAGTGTCCCAGAGTCAAATGTGAGACGGGTCCGTCCAGAAGAGATGCAACAGGACACTGACCCCCAGCACAGCAGCAAACCTGCAACAAAAATCCTGAAGAGGAGAAGAACTGCGGGGCTGCCTTGGCCCGGTCCAGACTGAGGCACGTCGGTGGGACCTCAGGAGGATTTCAGAAGTTAAATTAACTGCACCAGAATTATTAAAATTCCTCCACAATGCCGTGAGACTGACAGTGAATCAGAAAGTTTATTACTTCAAGTCACTGTTGCTGAGGTGCTTTTACAAGCTTTTGCAGCAGTTAAAATCCAATTATTTACTCATTAATCCCTGCAGGGAAAATTAAAACAATGAGCTGTACTGATTTCTCTTTTCATACCCTGATGCATAAAAGGACAGAATTAGAAGTGAGTCTACTTTATTTATCATGTGACTGCATATCCTGATCGAGACTAAATCATCTGGGAAGAGTTTGAGTTTCTGCTAATGTGGCTGTCGTGACCTTCATCCATCAGTAGAGGCCGTGTCTTCCTCCGTTAACCGGTGTTTACAGAAGAAGATGGTGTTAACTGGTTTTTCGCTCATAGGCTGCCTCTGCTTTTGCTTCTTGGCTTCAGCTTCAGGCATTTCTGTAGCCGAAGCGACACGGCACACTTTATCCAGCACGCTAATGCCTCCTGGGGGGGGATTCTGTCGGAGGAAAGCCCACCACCTGGACATGGCGCTCTGCACCGGGGACGGGACAGATCATCCATAATCCTTCCCCTGCTTTCACCCTTTTCTCATCCTTTTATTTATTCATTTATTTTTAAAGGTGGGTTTCAACATTAAAGGCAGGGTATGTGATTTTTGGATGACCTCATGTCTGGTTTTATGTCAATAAAGCGAGGAGACTGCTCCTCCATACCCAGAAAACAAGCCCACCACTGAATGTAGCAAAGCATTCTGGGATGGGAATCGTCGCAGAACTGCATACCCTGCCTTTAATCAATGAAGGGGGGCGGTTGCACTCACAGCTGGGAGGGATGGGTTAGGAGACCCGATGATGACAAACGTAAGGGCGAAGTCGGCAGCTACTTCTGGAGTTTATTTTTCATTTTTCTGGTTTCCTCAGAGAAACGCGGGTTTCAGTTTCAGTGGACGTTTTCAAATTAAAATCTTGGTTTACAGGAATCTGCTCCCTGGCACATTGATTTAATTAACTTCTGTCAGCCGGGAAGCTCGTTAGCCCTCAGATGTTTTTAACCTTTTAATTAATTACAACATGAATTTAAAAAAAATAAAAAGATTGAATTAACAGAATCCCAGGTCCAGCTCTGGTCCGGACTACTACAGATTCTGATTCACCTCATGATGCGTTCAGGCTCAGAAATGTTTTAGTTTTCTTTTCTTCATACACAACATTGGAAAAGGCCCAGCTGTGACGACTTCATTCCAATCTCACTTGGAACATCTGGAAAGGTCTTTTTGCACAGAAGGTTTCCTGGTTCTTTACTAAGCGGACTGAGGAGGACGCTGACAAACACAAATATGTTCTGTTCAGGGGAAATTGGACATCGGCATGACGTTCAGGTGTCTCACGCTGACGGACGAGACGACTTTTATTTTCAAGCACGCCTTGCACACGACATGAGATGGTTGGCTGTAGAGATCTGCTCTGTTCTGGAGCCGCCACCTAGAGGTCAGTTGAGGAACTGCAACTCGTGTCGCAGTCGTAGCAGGTGTTTGGTTCCTGCCATAGGGCCCTACGAAATCCGTTTTATTTTTTTCTCAAATTCCGTTTTAATTTTTTTTAAATTTTCGGTGTTTTCGGTTTTTAATTTTTGAGAATTCCGTTTTAAGCATTCTATGCATAATTAACCCCAAGACAGCATATAAAGTAATGAAATATAGACAATTTATGCAATTGTAACTGTAAACTGTAATGTTTTTATACTTTTAAACATAGTGTCCAAGAAAATATATATATTTTTTGTTTTGTTTTGTTTGTTTTTTGCTGAAGCTTCTGCCCCCACGACCCGACTCCAGACCAAGCGGGAGCTAACGGATAGATGGAAGTGATCCTCGCACGTATCTTTTCGTGCTCATTCAACCGTGTGCTAGCTAAACTCGCAGAACACTGAATCGACAGACACGTAATAATCTTGGGGAAGCTGCTCTGTCCTGTACCTGGGAGTCAGCCGCTAGTTCCTTCGCTTCTTCACCGGTTTCACAGGTGGCCACTTCGACTTTTTTTTTTTTTTTTTTGCTCATGAGGAAAGCGGGGGCAGGAGGGGGAGAAGCTAGAGTGTCCCCACCTTTTAGTGACCCCTCTTGGAACATTTTCTCGAAAGAAAAGTTCCTTTTAGTCCGGGAGAAAAAACAACAAACTTTTACGCAAATTGCCGTTCAGTTCTGTTATATTGCGCATTTAAAGTGAATTTCCATTTTTAATCTCCAATTCCAATTATAACGATTCCATAGGGCCCTACTGCCCTGACTGATCAGCTGATCAGGCAGCATTTATGTACACAATCTCCACATTAAATTGCTTTTTTTTTTTTTAAATGCATCAATCTAATGTACTTAAACTCCCCTTTTCTTATTTAATCTCAACGAGTCTCAGACTTAAATGCACACGTTCACTGAAAAAGAAGATCTAACAAACCTAATGGACTGTTCTCTGAACACAAGCCATCATGAAACTAGTAATTGTCTCTGAAACTCGCCTCAAGAACAGAAGACATCTCTACAAGAGATTCCCTAACTTCTTACCCGCGGGACTCTCACCTATTAATTGATCATGTTTAAAGAGGATTAAAGAAAAAAAAAAACACACAAAGGCCCCCTCTGACCCCAAAGCTAGTAGCAGGGAAACATCCTGGGCTTTTCCCGCCGGGTCGATACTGCAGGTACGCTCTGCAGTCCAGGCCTCAGTAATGGATGGGTTTGGGACGCAGCTGATGGTGCGGATTACACGCGCGGGGCACTAAAGACACGAGTCGAGGCGGCGAGGCGGCGGCGAAATCAATAGCTCATTACACAGAGCTGTCGGGCCGGGCCGCGGAGGCGAGGCCGGGAACTGGACCGGAGGGATTACTGGTGTGATTGTCAGGGTGATGGAAAGATGCCTCCGGTAGAGACGGGGGAGCGGCGGTCTGAGTGGGCGCGGTGGGCGTCGCCCACACAGCTGGGCCCGACGAAGTCTGGTCACAACCAGAAATCCCTTCTCTTCTTCTTTTTCTTTTTTTTTTCTGCAGTTTGGCAGGACGGAGGTCATCGACAACACCCGGAATCCAGACTTCGTCAGGAAATTTGTCCTCGACTTCTTCTTCGAAGAGAAACAGAATCTAAGGTTTGATGTGTAAGTA
The DNA here is from genome assembly GCA_018398805.1 of Hirundichthys speculiger. Taxonomy (NCBI): domain Eukaryota; kingdom Metazoa; phylum Chordata; class Actinopteri; order Beloniformes; family Exocoetidae; genus Hirundichthys; species Hirundichthys speculiger. The sequence continues at coordinate 149,496 of JAGFBZ010002870.1, forward strand.
GTCGGGTTTCACTTCCTCTGAGCTGTCACTCACTAAATAAACCATTACTGACATCATCTTCGTTAGTTTATACAGCAGCAAGAAGAAAAAAATGGACGTGACACTTTGAATTCACTGGTTTTCTCCATTTATTTGTCGTAAAACGTGATCCGATCTTCTAGACGACAGACTGACGCTAGTTCATGAAACACGAGAAGAATTTACGCGTTACAGCATTTGTGAAAATCTGCAGAGCCGCTACAAAAGAGCGACGCCCGTAAATATCAGTCTCAGACCTTGCAGCATTAATGCCTTGTATCTTTTAAACAAGTATAAAGTTGAAGTATGACATGTTAACCTGAATCGAGGGGCTGCCGTAGAGCCAGGAAGGGGCGCGGCGGGTGGGCGTGGCCAGTTTTACCCCCAGGGTGCGCCCTCCCCAGTCTGCAGCCAGTTGGCGTTTAATAACATGCGCACCTTCTTACGGACAAGTCGCTGCGTTTTTGCGCGACGCTCGTGAATCCGGAGCAGGTTTTTAGTCGGGAGGTGATTCACGCGCAGATTAATGAAGACGTCGTGAACGAGGCCCATTTGGTTTCAGCTGATGACTCTAGCGGGCAATTATAATTTCTTGTTTCTTGACTGAACAAACTCATTAAGATGCTGGAGGAAAAATAAGTGAGCTCGTTAAGTTAATAGCTGCCTGAGCCTCCTTCGGCTGCAGCTCTTTCACCGGCTCTGAAAAACTGCAGGTTCACTTACTTTTCCTCTAACAGAGGAGTCAGTCAGGCGGCAGCACGGTGGCTTAGTGGTCATCACTGCTGCCTCACAGCTAGAAGGTTCCTGGTTTGAACCTCAGCAGATGAACCCATCCCTGATAGATGGATGGGTGGATAAACAGAACAATAAAAAAATTATTTGTCCAATTAATTGTGATTAATCGCGATAAATTGCGAGTTAACTATGAAAATCGTGATTGAAAAATTCAATGAACTGACAACACTAATATATATATATATATACACACACACACATGTATACATATACAGTGTTCCCTCGCCAATTCGCGGTTTAAGTTCCACGGTTTTAATTATTCGTGGATTTTTCAGAAATATATAATATAATAAAAAATTTTTAAATTGCGGAAACATCACAGGATGTTGTGCGCGTTCTCTCACAGTGAAGAAATGCTGTGAGCCAGCCTGGCCCCTTTAAGAAGGTGGCCTTATGGGTAATGGTGTGGCCTTATGGGTAATGTAGTGTGTGTCGTGGGACGGCAGATTGAAAACGGGGTTAGATGAAAAGTGTAGTGAGCATCAACAGCAGCCCAGCGTGTATAGATTTACATTCTCTGTTAACCGACAGGAGCCCAACAATACAACCTGTGTGATGTTACAAGTTCCTGCAGTGTCAGAATAAAGTGCTCGTTCCATGCAGAGAAAACCGGACTTTTTCTTTTGTTGTTGTTAGCGTGTTAGCTGCTAATTACTAGCTAAAAATAACAGAATACCAGCGGTTTGTTTACTATGGTTCAGAGACCAGAGGCTGTGAAGGTAACAGAAAGACCACAGTTGAGTCTTTGTCTTGTTTCGCTGCAGTGTCTTGCCACTTTTTTGGGGTTTTTAAACATATTTTAAACATATTATTGAGGCTCTGGGGGCTCCGGCTCCAGTTCACAGATTTTGTTTTTTGCAGGGAGGTGCCGGTCCTCATTAACCGTGAAAAATAAGGGATCACTTATGTACATACACATATGCACACATAACAATATGCATAACACATATCTGGTTTAACATGTCTAAAAGGGGTAGAAAGAAGTAAAACTTATTTAATCCTTCCTCTTCTTCAATCTTCCATGATTACCCTTAAAGTTCATCTGGTTTTTGAGGCCTAATCTTACATTTTCAGAGTGGTAAAAAAAAGGTCAAGTCCCTCAACTTGACGTTCTAAGAACCTGGACAGCACTTGCAGTTCACGGGAGTGCGCATTTTTGAGATTGAGGGTTGAGATTTAGGGTTTAGGGAGGAACTGGAGTTCACCCTTTTTGATTAATTCTCAGGGTTCAATTACTTTTTCCGTTCAGCAACGTCAGTGTTTTAATGGGCGCGTGTTTATCGTCAAACCAACGATACATGATCACCGTAGCGGGGGGACGCCACCCTGCAGACCACGCCGTCGCCTGACACCTCCACAGAAGTTACCGCTTGTCTCGTTGATAAGAACCGTGATCGGATCGCTCGGCAGCGTTGTTTCTTCTTCGTTTTTTTTAAGAAATCTGCGATTGAACAAGTTACCGATGCGCGACGTTCACCAGCTCCATCTGGCTCGGGACGTGATTTGTTCGCTCCGCTGCTGTGTCTTAGCCACGTGCAGGTAAATAAGTAAAACGACGTTTGCGGTGCACCCACACCGCCACCTGGTGTCTGGAGGACCGCGGAGCAGCAGAAACAACGTAGGTCGAGTCACGTTTTACGCCAAATTCGTGCAGAAAACCAGGTAATTCTGAAAGTTTTTCACGCTTTTTCTCGTTTGTGTTGTGCGTTTTGATAAATTGCCGATTTGTTTTTCCTGCAGCTACAACGTGGACTCCAGAAGCTGTAACATCTCCAAACACGTAAGTGCAACGTGTCGAGTTCAAAGCTGACAGATTCTTTTCACTTTTTTAAAACATTGTTGACTGTTTGAGGTGATTTAAAATGAATGAATTGGTATAAATAAAACCTGCATTTAACAGACAACATCCTTTTATTCTCTTTTCTCCTTTTGAAATGAACAACTCCGGGGAGCAGAAGGTGAGTTCTTTCACTTGCAGATTTTTTTAGCCTCACGAGTCCCGGCGTCACCCCCCCCCCCCCCCCGCCCCCCCCCCCCCCCCTTTGTTCATTTCACTTTTCATTTCCCCATGAATCTCGGCGTCCCCAGATGAAACTTGTAATTTTTGTGGCGTGACTCATTCACTGGGAACTTTATTGTATCGTCCCCCCCCCCCCCCCCCACTCCTCTTCTTCCATCGTTTCTTTTCCATCATCACAGACAAACTGCAACACCTGGAAAGCTCCCGCTGTTGCGCCGTATTCATTTCACATGTCTGCATCAGGTAAAAGCAACCTTTCAATTTCAGCGCCGCACTTCAAAGCCGTTGTCTTCTCTGCAGGATCCCCCCCCCCCCCCCCCCCCCCCGGCAAACTGTGCACTCACGCCTTCGGTGTTCATTTTTGGGACTCACATTTTTACGCCCCCCCCCCCCGGCGCCCACGCGGCACAAACATCAGCCCTCAGCTCCCGATGCGGCGCTGTGTTTTTTATTATGCCGTGTCATCTCCGCTTTTCATGTTGCCATGTGTTCCTCTCTGTAGTGTGTGGGAAGGTTGTAAACCACAAAATCAGGTCTTTGCTAAAAACGTCGAAGGAAGGGGGGGGGGGGGGGGGGGGGTCCTGACTACACCAATGACACTTGATTTCAGTGCAGCCTTTTGATCAGTCCGTCAGCAGGCAGCTGAATCATGCAGCCTTTTCGTGACTCCTTAAGGGAACGTTCCAGAGTCAAATCGACCCGAGGTGCGTTGTTAGATGTTGAAGCAGGTTTGGTTCGGGAGCAAAAATGGCGACGAAGGATCAAAGCAGTTTTGAGGAAATATGGGTCTGCGGTAAAATTGGGGTACCGGCAGCTTTTACGTGTTAAATGTAAGACTTTTTTAAGACCTTTATCAGACTGCGATGACTGAAATTTAAAGCAGCACAGAGCAGCTTTTGCAAAGTTTTCCACTTCGGTTCCCCGTACTGGAAGTATGGAGTATATACTGGCAGTGGAGGTGAAGTGGCTTTCATGGCGGTGTTGAGGGTTGACTGTCATTCTCTCCTCCATCAACCTTTTCTTCAGCACGTCAGCGTAGCTGCCGATCACATGTATAACACAGGCTATAATACATGTTATAATACATGCTATAATACACACTATAACACCTGCTATAATACAGCTATAAAACACGCTATAATACAGCTATAACACACGCTATAATACATGCTATAATGCACGCTATAATACAGCTATAACACACGCTATAATACATGCTATAACGCACGTTATAACACACATTATAACACGCTATAACACACACTATAACACACGCTATAACACACACTATAACACACGCTATAATACATGCTATAACATTCACTATAATACATGCTATAACGCATGCTATAACACACGCTATAATACAGCTTTAACACATGCTATAATACGCGCTATAATACAAGCTATAACACATGCTATAATACATGCTATAACACACGCTATTACACATGCTATAACACAAACTATAACATATGCTATAATACATGCTATAACGCACGCTATAACACATGCTATAATTCATGCTATAACATACGCTATAATACAAGCTATAACACACGCTATAATAGACGCTATAACAAATGCTATAACACATGCTATACTACACGCTATGATACACGCTTTAACACACGCTATAATACACACTATAATACATGCTATAACACACGCTATAATACACACTATAACACACGCTATAACACACACTATAACACACGCTATAATACATGCTATAACAAATGCTATAACACATGCTATGATACACGCTATAACACACGCTCTAACACACGCTATAATACATGCTATAACACGCTATAATACACACTATAACACACGCTATAATACACGCTATAACACATGCTATAATGTAACTATAACACACGTTATAACACATGCGTCTGGGCCTCTTTTTCTCTGAGGTGGCTGGAAAAAACTGCTTGTCTCGTTTATGTGGGATTATTTTTAAGAATATAGTTCCTTGATAGAAACATATACAAGTGATTTTTAAAAAAATCACTTGTAACAAAAACAACCCTCCGACAACCCTCCAGGTGGCCCAGTCCTGGTGGGCCAGTCCAGGTGGCCCAGTCCTGGTGGGCCAGTCTTGGTGGGCCAGTCTTGGTGGCCCAGTACTGGTGGGCCAGTCTTGGTGGCCCAGTACTGGTGGGCCAGTCCTGGTGGGCCAGTCTTGGTGGCCCAGTACTGGTGGGCCAGTCCTGGTGGGCCAGTCCAGGTGGCCCAGTCCTGGTGGGCCAGTCTTGGTGGCCCAGTACTGGTGGGCCAGTCCAGGTGGCCCAGTCCAGGTGGCCCAGTCCTGGTGGCCCAGTCCTGGTGGGGCCAGTCCAGGTAGCCCAGTCCTGGTCTCTGTTTCCCTCTCGGGTGACTGTGTTTTTTTTTCTCTGTATCAGTAATTGTTTCTTGCAGATTAAAATGAGTTCATCAACAGGTTGGGTATTTTATCTTTTTTTGGAGACCAAAATGGGTTAGGTTTTTTTTTTTTTGTTTTTTCATTCAACCTTGGATGACTTTAAAGTTTTAGTCCCAAGGCCTGTTTACAGAAAACATGTTTTTTTCCCTCTTTAGCTTTCACTCAGATTGCATTTAATTTTTAATAAATACAAACACGAGCGGACGGTGCGGTGAATACAACTGAACTGATATTTAATGAAAAATATCACTATATTTAAATATATTCCCCTGCAAGATCTCAGTATGTGCTGCAACTTATTACAAGCATATTTTATATTATTATAATTATTAAATTCCATACATTTTCACGTAAATGGCTAGCCAATCGTACGTCAAGTAAACTGGAACCACTAAACTTTCTGTCGTTCCCAGAAGCACACTAAACTTCCAGCTGTTTTTAATTTATTTGTTTCATTTATGATTTCATAAAAGAGTTAACATAAATGTTCCAAATGTACCTTCAAGAGAAGCTCCCTCTGATCAAACGAGCTGATCTGTAGCGCACAAAGTTGAGGTGTTTTCATCACATTTGGATCTTTTATTTTTTATTTTCTTGGTCTTGTTTGAAGGCCGTCTCCGTCTGAAACGGTGTCCTGAAAAAGACACTGATGATGATCCCCGTTTTAAGGGTCTCCCTCAACCCGAAAGGTACGTCACGGTGGGCGACTGGCCTGAGCAGAAGAAGGTCTTTGACCGTGACTTGATGTTTGTTGGGGGGGTCTCTAAATGACAGGTGTCCCCAGGACCGCCGTCCTGGATGCCTTAGAAGTGTCCCCGCTTCAACACGCCTGATTCAGATGAACGGACCAGCATCAGCTTGTCATCAAGGTCTGCACGGGTCTGTCTCTGTACAAACCTGTGGATTATGTGACCCATAGTGACCCGTGAGGTCACATAGCCCATATGGTCCCCAAGTCCCGGGGGCGCTATTAGAGAGAGGGAGCGTTTATTAGAGGAAGTACGGTACGTCAACTGTTCCCAACTTTGGAATCAAAAAAACGCTTCAAACACCTGTTTTTGATACGGTTTTGAATTTGGGCTGGTGAAGCCAGGATTGATTTGAGTCATTGCATTCACACTCTGAAGATGACACGTCAAAACACATGACCAATTAAAGCCTCTGACGAGATTAAAAGAAAGTACCATTGCACTAAAGTCGTTAGGGGTGTGAATAAAAATCGATATATCGCGATATTCAGCCGCCCAATATAATATCGACTTTTCAGCTCCTGATATCGATTTTTTTTAGAAAAATTCATGTATTGTGAATACTTAAATGTGCAAAACCACTAATAATAAACAATAAATAGATTATTTTGAAGCAAATAGTTTTGACTCAATTTGTACATATATAGCAACTAGATTTTTAATCTCTACTTTTATTTTTGATATTAACTGGGTAGAGTATCGGAATATATTGTGATATCGTGATAATATCGTATCGTGACCCAAGTATCATGATACATATCGTATTGCGAGGTCCTTGCCAATACTCACCCCTAGAAGTCATGGTGTCGATGGTGGCAACGCAGATGAACCGAAGCCTCTCAGTTGTTTCCATGTCGTTTAAAATCAACCACAAGTCGACTGTTGCTCAAACTGCTGTCAGCAGCTGGAAAGACATCTGGATATTTATGACCAGTTTAAGAAGTTTACAGTCCAGACCCACTGTTGTTTTTAGCATTAAAGGTAATTTCATTTCGAGCTTGACCCAGCTGTCTTAATGAACGCCCGTGTTAACGGTGGAATCAAACTGTAACGCTGATGTTTAATTTGAAATGACACCACATTAACACAAAATTGTAATTTAATGACTTTAATATCTCTGCTGCCATCCCAGTCGGTTTTACTCTCGTTCATAATTGCTGTTGAGCTTATTATCCGTGGCGTTAACCCCGGAGAAGAGTTGGAGATGAAAGACGCTCCGTGTCTCCGAGTTGCTGAATTCGTTCTCCTGCTGCCGACTCATGAAACTGTGGGGCTTCGCTCGCACCGCCGGACCAGATGTGATACCATCCACATTTCATCTGGAAGGACTTTTATTGACACATTGGCCGAAAGCCACAAAAACATATCAATATTTGCTAACTGGATTCAAATTGAAAAGTTTTTCGTGTTCTTTTATCTGGTGTCAAGAAGAGACTGAAAGCGAAGATCAATAGAAAGTTTAATACACAAAGATTGATACAAGGTTCAGTATGCCATGCAGAATATTTAATGGGCCGAGTGGTTCTCAACAGCACAGAGGTGCTGGGGACAAATGCGCACAGAATGTTGGACTGTCTTCTCTTTATAACTCCAGAAGGGAGGGTCTTGCATTCTTCTGCGTAATTCTCCTTTATCTCAAAATCCAGATGATGTTGATTGTCTCAGTCCAGGAGCCGAGATGTCAATCAAATACATTTGTCTGAGATGCCTCCCACATCTCCGGAGCCAAAAATGTCATTCAAATGTGTTCATCTGTGCAAGTCACAAACTTTTTGGAAGTCAGAAGGTCATAAGACCAGCAGGAAACTTGGATAACAGAATGTGGATACCTGCGGGATTCCCGAGGACCAGGACAGTTTAGTCTTTAACCAGCTGATGTGCGCTAAACTTTTGAGCTAATTATGAAATCCTAACAAACCCACATGTGGCGGGGCTTTGCAGACCGGCAGCCTGGTTTCCTCCAGTTATTCCAGGTAGAGCAGAGAGTAGAGGCTGACACCTGCGAGTTAAACTCCCAGCAGGCCTCTGCTAGGCCTCGTGCTATCTATGGGTGCCCTCGCCGCGGGTGTTGTTTTGGGCACGGGTGTCGTATGAAGTATAAAGTAATATCGGTCGGCATCGCAGGTCGGAATGAGCTAAACCAGCCAATCTTAGATGGCCGGCTGTGATGGACGTAAGGTGGGCGTGTTTCTGGGCCCGCTCGCCCCGCCCACTTGCAACACGGCGCCGCGCGGTACGAATTGGGGGAAAGAGAATGTGGCTTCAAAATCGCTCCTCAGAAAACCTCTGGGTGGCGTCACGGGGGGCTCGTCCAGTTCTTATTCTTCTGATCAGTCTGCATCTAAATTTCCTCGTCATGAAAGTAACAGTTTTCTTTTCCCGCCGCCTCCTCTCTGAAGGACTTCCTGGGCCAGACCTTCTGCACGCTGGGAGAGATCATCGGCTCCACGGGGGGACGGATGGAGAGGACCCTATCGTAAGTCTCCGACAGCCTTCTTATTGTCTCAGCATGATATCTTTCCCCGCCTCTCTCTCTCTCTTTCTTTTTTTGATTAAGTATTTAAATAAAAAGTCTCCACATGAATAATTTCACAGCTCTGCAGAGCGAAATGAATCCCCCTCCGTTCTGTATTTATTGGCTGCTGTGGACGACGACGCTAAACGCGCCTCCTCGCTGCAGCAGCGACTGAAGCAGCTTACGTTTCTGGAGGAGAGACGCCGGGCCGCCGCATCACTGCGCGCCGAGCTGTTGCGTCTTAAGTGCTGTAAAGTGTTTGTTCTGTGACACCGAAGTGCGGTGAGATGAAGGGAAGAGCGTCGCGCCGGACAGATGGTGACCGCGTGCATTTTTTTAGGCTTGGTCACGTGACAATATCAGCAACCATTTTTTTTATTTCGTACACACACAAAAATAGAAATGACTGCACGTCTGCAGGTGTTGGTCCTCTCAGAGAAGAAACGCTGGGGGACGGAGAGAGAAAAGGTCAGGAGCTGTATGACAGCTGCTTTATTATCTGGATGAACTTCATAGACGGTTCATGGAAACGGTTCCTGAAACGGAGGGAAGCAGGAGCTCTGCAATAAAACCTAAAGCCCAAATAAGTGAAGATGCTGATTTAAACGTGAATTAAAAACATTTTATTATATTATATTTTTATATTTATATTCCCAACAGAACATGTCAGATGTTCCATTTCATGGAAAATATCGTCTCCTTCTGACTTCGACGGCAGCAGCTCGTCCCTAAACATCTGGAACAGGGTGATGTTCATCGTGTAGCGTCTCCTCTTCTTCTAACATCTGTCTGTGAACATCTGGGGAGTCAGGAGACCAGCTGGAGTTTTAGCAGAGGAACGTTGTCTCGTTCTGGTCTGATGCAGGATTCCAGCTGCTCAACAGTCCTGGACCTCCGTTGCTGGATTCGTGGTTTTCTGATGCTCCAGATGTTTTCTGTTGGTGACAGATCTGGACTGCAGGCAGACCAGTTCAGCTCCTGGACTCTTCTCCTGTGAAGCCATGCTGCTGTGATGGATGCAGGATGTGGTTTAAGGTCTTCCCTGATGGAGACGTTGTCTGGGTGGAGCAGATGTTGCTCTGAAACCTCTATGTTATCTTTAGCGTTGATGGAGGCTTTCCAGATGTTCCAGCTAGACTCTAATCAACCTCAGACCATCAGAGATGCAGCTGTTGAACTGTCTGATAACAGCTGGATGGTTCCTCTACAGTCTCCATCTGACCTCAGAACAGTTCTCCATTTAACCTCAGACCATCTTAGATGATCTTTGGTCCAGAGAAGATGCTGGTGGTTCTAGATGGTGTCCACATGTGTCTTCTTCTCTGATGGTCCAGCTTGAACCTGCATCAGTGGATTGTAGGTGAACTGTGTTGACAGAAGGTGATTTCTGGAAGTCTTCCTGAGTCCAACAGTGATGTCCAGGAGACAATCAGGTCCTGGACCTGAAGATCTCCATCATCCAGTTCAGACCTCCATCCTTGTCCCCCTGAACACAGAGACTCCTTCTGATTCTCTGAATCTGTTGATGATATTGTGGACTGCAGGTGGTGGATCTTCAAATCTTTGGATCTTTGACATTTTACATCGAGGGACATTTTTTCTGACATTGTTCCAGCTTGGTGAACCTCTGTCCATCTTTGCATCTGAGAAGTTCTGCCTCTCTGAAACGCTCCTGTTACTAGAGCTGGGAAGATCGATCCAAATATCGATAATATCGATACCAACGCTGGTATTGATATCGAATGATACTTGTGTAAAAATATCGATACTCAAGCTGTTTTTCTCCGACTGCTGCTTGTGGTCAATTTCAGCATCAATTCATATTAACTTTCAAAGTACATGTTACTTCAGTCATATGTTACTGGAGCCAACTCAGAAAAACATAATTAAGAACCTTGAAATAACCCAGTACATGTCATGTATCCCATTGAAAGGTTTTATCTAAGATAATATAACATTAGATAATCCTTTAATTATCCCACAACGGGGCAATTTATAGTTAAAGCAACAGGAAAGGGCACACGGTGCAACAAAATTACACAAGTATTGAAAGGAATAATATAAGAAGTGGACTAGAAAAAACGTTATGAACAGAACAATTCAACTCTAAAGAATATTTACAGAAAAATGTTAATTGTGATAATAAAGTATTTTGGTGTCACCTGTAAAGTTTGCAGAAATTGTATTCTAGGTTTTAACAAAATAATCCAAAGACAAAAATCACAAAAACACCAAAAGGTCAGCAGTTTCATGGTAGATTAAGCTTATTATGAAAAAGTATTGGTATTGGTATCGGTGATACTGGCCCTGTATTTACTTGGCATTGAATCAATGCCAAAATTCTCAGTATCGCCCACCTCTACCTGTTACATCCAGTCACATTACCGACCTGTTGCTAGTTAACCTAGTTAGTTGTCAAATGTTGCTACATTTGTTTTCGATGTGTTCCAATTACTTTTCCAGTCTTTTGTTGCAACTGGTCCAGCGTTTCAGAGACGTGTTTCTGCCATCAAAGTCAAAATGAGCTGATATTTTCCATGAAATGGTGAAACATCAGAGTCTGAGATGTTCTTTATGATCTAACGGGAATACAATATGGCTTCATGCGATTTAAAAACCATTGCATTCGTTTTTTTTTAATACATGTAAATAGAGGACTGTCAGCGGTGCTGGATGGAGGCGGTTACCCTCCCTCATCACAAACCCCGTATCGAATCATTGCCATGTGATTAATTATATTTTCTCGGTGTCCTTTGACAGAATTCACCTTGAGGAGAATAATGAGAAAAATGACACCAGATAAAGGTCACTTCACAACGCACGCGCTCGTCCCCGTCTTTTATACGAAGGCGGGGAAACCTTTTTGCATCTGTTCGGTCTCGGAAAAAGAAAGCATTAAAGTTTATCTGTTGTCTGATGCCAGAAGTGTGAGAGCACTGCGGTTATTGAGCTGCCTGCTAAGGAGCCTTTGAGCTTTAACCCCAGCTGTCCGAGCTATAAATATAACTGTTTTTAATGAAGTACGTTTTATTGCCTTCAGTTATTAAGGTGGGATTTTGAACCCTACAAGCCGACACCCTCAAGGAGCGTTGAAGAGAAAGTTGACCGTTCGCACCTCATCAGCCAAAATGTTACATGTAACATCAATGTAACAATGTAACGTTAAGAGGAATGATCAGATGGTTTGAAATTTATTACACTGCATTTCAGCCCTTCAAGGACAAGGCTGGAGATCACGCCGTCATACGAAAGACTGGAGGCTGGTGCTTGAAATCATCGTCCTCCTTCTGTTAACTTTGGTTACCTGCAGGGAAACACCTGCAGCCATCTTGCACACAAAGAGCGTAACGGGGAGTAACTGTGATCCTTATAAGACTGAACCCAAATCAGCCGTTTGTCGGATCGTCGAGAGGTTCAAGCAGCAGACGGTTGGGAAATACGTCTGCACCTTGAGGCGATGGCCCCGGTGTCGAGAACGGGCAGCACAAGGAGCCACTTCTCTGCGGGACACACTGGTGGTACAGCGATGGACCGCTGAGGACTGGGGTCAATTCAGTTTCTCTGATGGATCCCTCTACCAATCGTTTGGGGCATCTGGGGAAAAAAAAGCTCCCAGAGCAACTTCTCCCAACCATCCAAGAGCGGTTTGGTTATGGAGCACCTTGCCATCAAGGCAAACGTAATAACTGAGCAGTTTTGGGTAACTAAACATCAGAACATCAGGGTCCATGGCCAGGAAACTCCTAGAACCTTAATCCCATTGAGAACTTGCGTTCAGTGGTCGAGAGGCCGGTGGACAAACAAAGGCCCACAAACTCTGACGAACTACAACTGAAGCTCCAGAGTAACCTGAGAAATGTTCAGCTGAGAGGTTCCTCCTACAGGTGTGGAAGCTAAGTTGCTTTTACCTGTCCAAGACTTGACTCTTGTTCTGTCTCTTTTTCTGTCGTTACTTTCTTCAGTCTCATTTCCCTGCGTGTGTCTTGTTGAGAGGACGTGGTCGAGACCAGTTGGTCAGATGGGAAACATTAAGGTGCTGGGGCGGGGCCATATGGGTCTTCTGGTGCCGGGGGTCGCCATGCTCTCGTCTCCCTTGGAGGTGGCCTCATCTCTTTGGAAACAGCCCGTCTCTTTGGAGGTGGGGCTGCCTCTATCGGAGCCAACTCTGCCCAGTGCTGGGTACGGCTGGTACTGGGCAGTGTTGGACTGAATGGGTGATCCTCCATGGTGGTGTGAGTGGAGTTGCACCGGCCGACGGTGGTTGGGTCCTGCTGCAGCTTTCTATTTCCCCTGGCAGCTGCTGCCAGCTCTTTTGGGGCGTCCGTCCCTGCCCGGACTGCTCCGGGGTCTGCTTCCATGTGTATCCGGGTCAGGGCTGAGAGGCCGTGGGGTTGAGGGACCGGGCCACTGCCCTGTCCCACCCTCTCCAGCATGTGTTCATACCATGCCTCTTTTAATACACATCTATAGATCAGGGCACAAGACACAAGGGTCACACACTAGGTTACATGATAGTGTTGGAGGTGCTCTTTGTGGTGGGGAACCATATGTTGGGTGGGTTGCGGCTCAGCAGTTGGTCGCTGTACACTCCTGCACTCCAATTTTAATGCAATCACCTTCCCTTATTCACATACTCGGGGGTCTCACAGTACAGCTGGTAGCAGTGCTGTTTTCTGATCAAGGAGTTAGAAAACAGCCTAAACTTCACCTCACACACACACACTACGGCGGGGGTCACGCAACAGCGGACTCCGGTCCGGATCCGGACCGGGAGATGGTTCTGTCCGGACTCGTGACCAATGCAAAAAATAAGTACTGTAAGACTTAACTTGGAAACGCGTGTTTGTTGTTGGCAACGGAGCCACACATGGCCAAAGTACCTCTATGACATCGCATCAACTGGAATATAGTGGCCACAAGCAAATTCTCTGAGCAAATTAAAATTAGATTCCCAGAATTCATTGCACCCCCAAACCAAACCACCCCTACATTATTCCCAGCAAACCCAAAATCAGTCACACAAGCACAAACGTAAGCACTGACGTTAGCAACAGCGCAGGAAGAAAACAAAGTAGATACAACGGAGACATCATGACTTGCTTGAAAAAGAGAAAGGTAGACACTGAAAACCGTTGTTTTAAAGACGAATGGACAGCAAAATCTATGTTTATACTCTCGGTCAGCAGTTAATACCAACCTTCTGCCTCATCAGCTCTGAGACCGTGGCGTTGATTCAAAGTGTGAAACGCCACTATGAGACATAACACAGCTTTTTTTTTTTTTGCACTTTTTAGTTAATGTTTCCTGAGTGTACATGAGTTAAACTTTTTTACTTAAAGCGGCCTATGATTCTAGAAGAAAGGACAGTTCAAAGAAAAATCTTTTATGAAAAAGTCAACACCCTTTTTTGCACTTTTTAGTTTTTTCAGGGTTTAATTTTTTACTTGAAGAGGCCTTCAATTCTTCAGACGTGGACTTGCACTATTATTGATTTTATTCTGAGGTTTCAATTTCGGTTGATTTGAAATAAAAGCCTTGAACGTTTTTAAATGTATGGGACTGCTTTTATTTATGATAAAAGACATGGAATATGTTGGAATATTTCCTGCATTTGAAGTTAAAATAAAAATTAGTTACTTTTTCAAAATACGTACTTTGGTTCGGACCTTCTACTTAGGCTAAATTTAGTACCCGGACCTCTGTGACTTTTAATTGAATAGCCCTGCACTAGGGTTTTGATGTGTGCCTTGCCCTCCGTGCGGTGGTGGTACGGTTCGCTGGGGAGGCGGGGTCACCCTTCCCCTGACCTCGTACCGTACCCGCAGTGTTGGTGGTATGTTCTGGTAGTGCAGGATGGTCCCTTCCTGGATTGTTGGCCACTCCACCTTTCTGTTGCCTCTGGGGTCTGGGGGGGAGGGTTGTCGCCTTGTCTGGGCTTGTGGCGGAGGGAAGGTTGGTTGGGCTGGATGGTTCCTGTTAGGCCTGGAGGGAAATCCGGGTCACTGGTGGAGGTCTGCTGCATGACACTGGTCCAACACTCCAGCACCAACTGTGGTCCAGCCTGGTTGTGGTCTCTGGTCGGTGCTGAAGAGACGTTGTAGGCCAACATCACTGCTCACTGTCCTGAGTCTGGCTGCTGGGCTGCTTTATCTCTGGGGAGGATCCTGGAGACAAACACCATCACAACGCAAACCACCACATACTCATCTATATGCACCACACAAGTCACACATATTACACACACATCATCACTGTCTGTCTCATGTCCTCTTGTTTAGTGTCCTTATCTGTTGTGCTCCACTGTCGGTGATTTAAGTCCTGACAGAACCAAGGTTTTAGGAGTTAATAAAGCATGTTAGATTTGACTCTCAAAGAGGACTGAAGGACACACTCACTATCACTCACACTTACGCCCAAGAAAACTGGCACCTGCTGCAAGATTAAATTGTGTAAATCCTGGCATTAACCATCAATATAAATGCAGACAGTTGTTAGGAAAAAAAATAAAAGTGCTGGTCGTGTTATAAGCTTGTTTTGTTTTTGACTTCCCACTTGTGAGGTTCGGGTAAGGGTTGCAGCGTGATTGGGTGCCGTGGCCGTAAATAGAGAAGGGGGTGGGGCAACGGTGGGGTTGTGGGTACAACCGGTTGCTCCCATTGTCCCAGGCGGTGTTTTCATAGCGCCGGTCCCAAGCCTGAGAGCCAAACCCTTTTTCTCTTTGATACAAACAATAACTGTCATGACCTGAATTTTTCTTTTCTTCTGAGTTACAGAAAGCGTTTAAACAGAGCGTAACAGCTGAAGCGTAGGCCTATATATACCTCACCTAAATGAAATACTGTGCAAGGACGTTGGATGTGAGAAATGTGGCCCCTTGATGCCCCCCCCCCAGCCCAAAAAAGGCCCTTGCTGCTGGTGAAATTCATCCTGCACCACATTACGTTGCAGTATCCTCCTGCTGGCGGCTGCGTTCAACTCTGGTGATTTCCAAGGCGTTTAAGGGAGTGAATGTTCTCATGATGGACAGTCCGTCACTTCTAGCTTTGAGCCAAATACTCCCCCCGCAGCCATCATCGTAGTGTACTCCACTGGTCAACACTGGGCCAAACGCCGAAGCGAAGAGCTGACAAGCATGTCGACGCAACGACTATGCGCCGTCGAACCAGAGTTGGCTTTTTAAAGTTTTTTATAGATATCATTTGTTTGTATTATTCGTGTACGGCCTGTACACGAAGCGTCTGGAAGTCATTTGTCCGCCAGCGTTACTTTCTTCGGTCTCCTTCACATCCCACAATGCACTGCCCAGTGGACTTGGGAAACACCAGTTGGGTCGAGGTCGTGGAGCTTAGACACCACGAGCGTTAGAGGACGGCCGTGCCGAGATGCCCTCTTCAGGTTCGGTTGTCGTTTCGGTTGTTGTGTCCACGCCGACCCAAGTGAAACGCACTCATGACCAAAAGCTCCTTTATGCCAATTTCAATGCCGCCAGTGTTAAAACGACCTAAAATGTAGGACAGTCCAACTTTTTCCTTGCATTGTATACTGGTTTGGACTTTGACTTCCAGTGGGCGGTACCAACGGACACGGGAGAAACTGCCTCTGGATGCTACTGATCGGTTTGCAGCCACTCAGACAGATGACGCATGTGATGGAGGCAGAACGATGACAAAAGGCGTCCAAAATGGTTTTTAGTGGGGAGCAGATGGTTAGTGGATGACCGTTGGGGTTAGCGGTAAAAATCCGTCAATTCAAGGTACCGTTAGCAATCCCGCCGCCATCCCAGTTGTCTTGGATGAACCGCATTGCGATTGGTTCGGTCTCCGTACCGGTAGAGATGCGCCGTGAACGGGACACATTTCACGAGAGGGAACTTTTGCGAAGCAGCTGTCGCAATGACGCTTTCGGACCCTTTGAAGTCCCAAACCGAACCGGGTTCTTGTTTTTTTTTTGTCACTCCGTAATGGGAAACTAAAACTCTCTTTTCAGCTGCTCCTGCCAGAAGTCGCCACAACCGAATAGAAAGATGGTAGACCGCTGTGATATTGTTTTGTCTTCGTCTTTGCAATACCGATACCGGTGTATCGCGCAGCACAGTTTTGTGTTCGTAGCCACGTCAGACTCCTGAAAAGACGCTCGCAGGCACAGAAGATCATTCTCATCGCGTCCTCCTTTCAAAACAAGTGTTCTGAATATGAAATCTGAACCGAACAAGCAAAACAATACATGAGAGATGCATAACTGCTGGATGATTCCCTAACGATCCCTCAGCACCGGCCCTCCTTCCCCTACAAGCCCGGCGGCGTGACTCCTGACAGCCTGATTTAGCAAGAGGCAAAACGTGGGGGAGCTAAAGGGAATTCGCTGTAACAAGCGGCGCTTCAGACGGAGTGTAAAATAAAAAAAAAAAAGAAAGGAGGGAAAAGAAAGAGAAAACCATATGAGACCGGTGGAGCAAAATCAATATTCCTCCCATATGGTCAGCGTCTCTGATGGGCGCCTACGGGGAATAGACAGTTGTCTGGAGCTTCTGATGGATCAGACGCCGCTGAAGCCCACGGGAGAGAAACGTGGGGGATGAAGGGAGGTGAAGGGGAGGCGGGGGAGGAGGGGGGGGGGGGTATCTGAGGGATGACACGCAACTGAATCAGGGGGAGAGGTGGGAAAACCTAGCTGCCGCCTCCAAGTGCAGCTTTTTTTTTTTTTGTAGGTCAATAGCTTCCAGAAAAAAAAAAAAATCGAGCTTCATGCAGCGCGGCAAACTTAGCACTCCTATCCACTTTACCCTACCCGCGTGTCGCCATGGCAACCCAGGGAGCCATCAGCCGAGGCGGTAAAAAGTGTAATCATGTTCTGAAATACACCCTTTTTGGTGGGAAATAAATAAATAAACCGAGAGGTGTGTGTGTGCTCGTGTGAACAGTGAGTCTCAAAACACACGGCGTTTCGCCGGGTTGGAGTCTGGACTCTGACGAGGTCGTTCCAGGACGGCGGCGGGCTCTCTGATGTTCGTTTCCTCGTTTCCTCGTTTCGTGACCCGGCTGTCAGACGGACGACCTCGCGTCCCTCCAGAAGTTTTGTGAGCCGTCTTCAGTCTCCATCACGGACTGTAACGGGGAACGTGGTCGGTGAGGGGCGGAGCCTCTGAGGTGGAGCTCAAGACGATTTTTGCCCGATGTAGCTCTCTCTTTCACAAAAAAATCCCTTTTTACTTATAAAATCACCACTTTTTCTGAAAAATTATCACTTTTTTGCACCTTAGAAATTGCCATTGTTTTTATGAAAAATACTTGTAAAAATATTACTATTACAGTGATCCCTTATTTTTCACGGTTTTCAGGAAAAACAAAATCCGCAAATGGGAGCCGGCGCCCCCCGACCCTAAATAATGTGTTTAAAATATGTTTAAAAACTGCAAAAAAGTAACGAGGCACTGCAGTGAAACAAGACAAAGACTCAACTGTGGTCTTTCTGTTACCTTCACAGCCTCTGGTCTTTGAACCGTAGTAAACAAACCGCTGGTATTGTGCTATTTTTGGCTCGTAATTAGCGGCTAACACGCTAACACTCTTTCCTGGGGTGTCGTCATCTTGGCGATGCAACATGCTCATCATGGCCCGCCGGCTCTGAGACGTGGCTCTTTCTTGCCTCACGTTGGGGTTCATTGCTGGGACGTCCACTCTGTAAAAGGACTGATACCCATCCTAAATGTTTTTCACTTGTCAATAAATATTTCTCTCTGTGGACCGCTGAACTCCAGATTGTCCTGAAACTGTTCATTAACCCTTTCCAGATCAACATGCATAGTGACAATGACTTCTCCACTATGGACTAGAGCTCGCTAGCCAGCTATAAGCCTGACTCCTTGTCTACCAATGTATATGGCCCTGGATATTTATTTTGTTAGGTATAAGGTGAGGCTAGTGATGTTAACGTCACTGTATTAATTATCTTGCATCTATCTATGCAATGCTGCGACTGTCTTATCTGAGGCTAATGCTAACATAGCTCTGGTGTGGCATAGACCTATGGACGAGAGCTAATGCTAACAGAGAGCTCATCACCCTCTCTGCTGCTAAATCATATTATTACTTTTACTAAACGGCGGTTAAATCAATCGTCTAATAAACAAAGTAAACTTACCTTGGAGTAAATGTAGGTGTGTTTTGTAACTTTCCCCACATTCCCCGCTTCTGTGGACGGACACATAACTGAACCCACAGCCTGCATTTTTCTAGTGATAGAATAAAAATGTCCCCTCCAAACGTTCTGGACACCTTGAGTCACTGTTGCAGGTCCCCAGCAGCAATATTTCACCATGGAGTTATTATAGTATAATATTAATTCTTATGATACGCATTGGAAATATAGTGAATTAACACAGTCCTCAACGCAGGAGCAGCAAGAGTGTCCGACCTAGCAACAGTAACTAGGGAGGAGCGGTGGGTACTTACCGAAGGGTCAATTGGTCCTCTAAGACCGTTGCTTATGTCTTTCCCTCTTGCCGTTGTGTTAACACACGCCTGAATGCTCCAGACCAGTAAACTGTAAAACTGATGATCAGCAGCACCTGGCTGCAACTTACCCTCTTAAATCCTATAGACCTTTTGCACGTGACGTGACACACTGCAGTCGCAACAACTCGCCGCCATGTTGGAGTGAAAACAAAGCCGTTCAGCTGAGCAGTTTACCCGTCGCGTGTGTAATCTGTCGCATTAAAGTGGATAGCAAACAGTTCGAAAACATGGTTTTGATCTGTGTGGCTGTCGGCTGCACAAACTCCAGAGGAAAGGGACCAGGATTATCGTTCCACAGATTTCCAGCCGACGTAGAACGCCGAGAGAAGTGGATCGCTGCCCTCCGACGCGCTCGTGGGTTTGACACAAGGAAATAGTGGCGACCGGCGAGAACAAGTCACATATATAACGAGCATTTTGTTGGAGGTGGACCGGTCATGATATTCCTCGTAACCTGCACAAAGACTATGTGATCGCTTAGGCCCTAGCTTGTTGTTGTTTCACTCCACATATGCAGGCGACTTGCGCTCTGTCGTCAAGGGCGTGTGTCGACTAGTGACTGCAACAGGTCTATAGAAGCAGTAGAGGGGGCCCTAGCTGGTAGGCGACTGCGCTCTGTCCAAGGCGTTGCACGTGACTGTATTATTGCCCACATTATTATTATCTGGTTCTTTTTTGTCATGGGGGACGGGGGGGGGGGGGGTAACCACTCCTGGTCAGGAGCCAGAGCTCTGAAAGCAGCTGAAAACTCAAACAAACAGACAAATCACCTGTTTCTTCGCGTAATCAGAGGAAAATGAGGCCGTTTCATTTACAAACACACGCGCCGCCGCCGCCGGCACAGATGCAGATTGATGAGCTGCATTGTGGACTGAATGAGCTGGTCGGCTACGTCGAATGAGCTGGTCTGGTACGTCGCCTGATTCATGTCCGCGTCGTAGAACCGGCCGTCTCCCCCACCCCCCCGCCCCCTCTCGTTCCGGGTGTTCTCCGCGAGACGGCGGTCCATGTGTCAGTCCGTGGCTTGTGTGCGCGGAGACTGACCCGACTTCTTTCTAGAGCTAGAAACTTTTGGAAAACATCATAAATTATCTGACAGTACTTTCTGGTCCGTGACAGATGGCAGACAGACGCAGGTTGCAGGAGTTGGGGGGGGGGGGGGGGTGGTGTGGGGTTGCTGCTAGATGTGCTACAACACACTGCTACACAAAAAGATGTTTGTTTCAGATTTCCTCAGTGGTTTTTGTTGAAGCAGAGCAGCTTTTCTTTTCCTTCATATTTTATTCTGTCTGGGGTTCAGAAGACGACCCTTGAATGCTCCATCTATCA